>PVHY01011714.1:0-46967 GCA_004024945.1 Uropsilus gracilis | reverse complement strand
GTTCTTCAGTTCTTGAGTTCTGTTTCTGCCTGTCCTTGGATTGCCAATATAGTCTTTGCCTGTGCTTTCCTTTTCTTTTTCTCTGAATCCTGATGACAAAATACTTTGACAACAATAACTCTCAGGGACTCTGGACTCAGATTCTCATCATTGATCTCTTTGAATTTCCCCTGGTATCTTTACTGATCTGATTTCAGAGATCCTTCAGATCTCAGGGTTCTTTAGCCTCTCCCATATGCATGAGCTCTGGAAAATGGCTGAAGTGATTTTCAAAATATAAATCACACAATTTTATGCTTCTTATTTTTATATCCTTCTTTGGCTTCACAATATACCAAGAGTAGTGTTTAATACTCCTTAAGTATTAAAGTTTATAAAAACCTACAATTTACTTCCTTCCCAAATGAATCTCTTAGCTCTCCATGAACAATCCCTAAAAGTCATGATAAGCTTCTTTATTTAACTTGAATATACAGAGCATATTTCTATATCAGGACATTTACACTTCTGCTGTTACCCAGAAGTGCTCGTCACCCACATCTTAGCACCAACATAACCTAATTGAACTATTGCATGACTGTTTCCTCATTCACAGATAATTACTTTCTAAAGGCAATCAATGAATTTCATTTAATTTTTCCAAATGAAGCATGCCATTAAGAATTTAACTGTCACTGCATTGCCAGTTTTAATGTGTTATTGGTTTCCAAGTTTATATTTCCTTATAAGGAGAAGAACTTTGTTAGCAGACTAGTGGACTAAAAGTTCCACATTTGGGGTCTAGTTACAAAGAAATCAAATTTGGTGAGATAATTCACTGTTAGAATATGTTTTAATGCAACCTGGTAGAGGTCTGTGATGCCATGCTTACAGAGACAGTAGTGGCTAATTGTTTGGAGATAGTAAAATGTAGTAGATAATTATGCAGATTCTGGACTCTGGGTTTTGAGTTCTGATCCTGCTCTACATGGCTCTCCTTACTAGCTGGGAGAACTTGGGAAAAATACAATCTCACAGTACCTCTCATCAGTTAAATAAGGGAAATTACTATTTCCACTTTATATGTTAACTATGAGGTTAGAATAAATATTAGGGTAGCATGTGTTTAGAGTGGTACCTGGTATATAAGGTCAGCTATTATTATAGATTATAGATCCTTTGAAGAAGGATGAGAAAGTGAACTAAATTGCTTAATGTCAATTTTAGAATTACGTGAATAGAAAAAGTAACTCCTCCTCCTACTCACCACCACTATACTAAAAGGTGGTGAGGAAAAGAAGGCATATTACTACTGGGGAAGACAAAGGAATGTAACAGAGAAAAGACATCAGAAAAAAGAGAATTTAAAAATCCTGAAGACCTCAATACTGATGGCATCAGGTCAAAAATGTGTAGGCTTGAATGGTCAAATTTGGGGTCATTTGAGTTGAAAAATTTTAACACTGATAATATACATATTGAAATTTATAAACTGTTAATTTATCATGATGGGGTAGAAGAGAGGAAAAAAAGGAATGAGAGGGAAGGATGGAGAAAATGATGGAGCAAGGAAGAATGAAAGTGGAAGAGAGAGAATTAGAATTATATTTTAAAAGTGAGTAAAAGAAAAGGAGAGGGAATAATTTTTTTGTAGTCCTCATTGTAATAATTGATTCAAGAAACAATTATCAGTGAATGATCAATCCTTAGATAACATGTGGAGAAAACAGTTTGTATGATTCAAGGGATCACACCAAAATGACTTCTTACACACAAGAGAGAGATCTAGCTGTCAACTTAATCAGGTTCTCAAAATTTGTGTCACCAACAGTGGGACAATCTGAGATCATGTGCCTCTTGATTTGAAAAAAAAAACAAACTATATAATTCCTATCATTGATGTAACAGAATTCTATATAGTTTTTATGCCAAGACATGTATCCTGAAGCTAGCAAGAGGAAACAGTGAGAAAATTTTGGAGTGTGGTCAATTGTACACAATTAAAGGAGCCCTGGACTCCTTAAAAAGTTAACAAAGTGTGTGGAATTGAGAGATTGAGGAGAACAGACCTCCGAATGCAGTCTTTATTAAAAAAACAATTGGGAGCAATGAGAACATCTGAAATACTTAGGGGGCAAAACTGTGTATACATAGACATGTATCAAGTATGTGCATGATGAGGCACATATTGCAGCAGGTTAAAAATCAGTGGAATTAAATGATGAATACATGGATATTAATTGAACTATTACTTCAAATTTTCTATATGAAACCAAAACTCAAACTCAAACTAAAAACATTACCAAGGGAAAGTCTTAGTAACTTCTTACCTGTTGCTCTCTGTGCTCCTGCCAGTCTGGCTCTTATTAAGCCGTGTCTTTCTCTGAGGTGAAGGATCCGAACTTTTGGAAACTGAGACATGTATTTATCCAACTTTTCTTTCAGATAGTCTGTGTCAGAGTAAGGATAAAGCAACACTTCAGTTGACTAGATATTGATGATACCAGAATCAGCAGCCCTTACAGTCAAATTCCAAAGTGATGACATTTACTATAGTCACTGAGTTTTATTCTTTGGCCATGATTGTATTTTTTGATGTTATTTTCTTGGCTGACTTTTGCCTGACTTTTGTACCCTCAGCTGACTGTTTTCCTTAAATTCCAAATCCTTCTTTCTAGTGTTGCAAAGTTACACAGGAGAGAGACTACCATTTCAGAGTACTTGTCCAAGTAGGACAACTTGACCTGCAAAGAAAGAAACCTCAGGTTTCAGCACAACCTTCCCTGTTTTCATGGTCCCTTCTAACACCTAAGGAAAAGGTTAGGCATTGGATGTAAATTGAAATTTTGCAAAATGAAGTTGTTGCAATTATAAATGGTTCAGGCAACTGTCATTTCTTACATTAACCCCCCATGACCCCAAGACCTCTATACTTCCCCTCTGCTTTTGGATGGTCAAGGGGATCCTGCTGAAGGAAGTTGCTAGGGGTTTTGTGAAGTATGCTTATGTGACTTGCAGTCATTTATATGTGCTGTTAACTACTAGCAGATATCCCAGGTAGGAATGACTTCCATGAATACTTACACTGCTCACATTGCTATTAATTTTGTGTAATTTTTTATAAAAGAGGATCCTGAAATCATATGTATTTATGGTTCCACATAATCTAGCTCTTCCATTCACAAAGAGCTTATCTACTTGTTAGTTGGACACTGTTTTTCTTTATACTTTCACAAGCATCTTAAAAGTTTCCCTGGGCTATCTTGCAACTTCTGAAGTTCAGTGTGATTCCAGTAGGAACGCTAAGACCTAGGATTCTGACATAATTAAGGCTAGGCTGTTATATTAAGGTTGCTGGCTCTTGGCTGCTTTCCATAATTTCCTGAAATGAGTTGTATTTGGAGAATTTATAATTGTAGTGGTCAGGGACTTCTAATGGTTTTGGGGCTCTTTGACAAGCCAAAGAGAGAGATTTCCCAGATTTACTATTATTTACTAAATAATAGTAAATATAAAGACAGAGTGGATTTGAACTCTGTTAGAACCTTACCTATTGAGCCCTATAGGCAGTTTATCTTCTCAACGTTTAGTTAAACATTTTGCTATTTAGGAAGAAGCTCTAGGCCTTCTTGTTTTCCATAGAGTCTAACTCTAATTCGAATTATTGTTAGTAAGAAAAGCATCCTGTTAATTATGGCATTTGCCTTTTGAATCCTATTGGGAAAAAAAAATCTGTAATTGTAAAGAACATCTGGTCTTTGAGACACTGCCACTCTCCCAAATTGAAATTCCTCTGTGGCAGAGAAGTCACAGAGAAGTCTGAAGCAGTTAACTGGCTTTGGATACCCATAGATGCTTGGATTTATGCCTTGCAGGCATTGCATGAAACAATGATTTGGCCTTTGTAAATGTCTGTGGTTTATCAGATTACTATGTGATTTTGCCATCTACCCAAACCACTACTGTCTCCTCTCAAACATGTCCAGTGTGATATTCCTACCTTTCGTGCTAAAATCATCCACCAGCAGAATCTCCTTGATGAGGTGTGGAGGAGAACGATTAAGAACACTGTGAACAGACCTCAGGAGAGTGGACCATACCTCATCCACAAAGCACATGATGACACTGGTGGTTGGGAGGTTATTGTGGACTAGCTGCTCTGCACACCTGGGCCAGAACACAAGAAGAATGTAAGTGATGTTCTAATGAGATCCATAAGAAGGTTTCAAAAGTCACAGAGTGATTATGCACCTACATACATGTACTCAGATTCTCTAACATCTGCCTATCCATTAATTATTTGTGAATCTGTCTCTCTACATATTTCTAGATGCCCATTCATCCATTTGTCCATCCATCCATCTATCTGTTATCTGTTTATCTCCCTGTCTTGGTGACTTTATCATGTACTTTTTATTGAGGAAGGGTATAAACAAAATAAAAGAGAGAGGAAGAATAGCTAATAATAGTTGCTGGAAAAGGACTATGCAAGATGAGAACTTATGGAAGATCTATTTTGGCAAGGTTACATTTTTTTAATGGTTAGATACTATGTCAAATCCTATCACCAGTATTTGTCATATTTTCATTCAGCAATATCTTATTTAACCACTCTGTCCACCATCTCCCTCATCTGTGAGTTGAGAATTCTCATAAAATGTTTAGTGGAGTTCCTGACACAGGAGTTCACCAAACACTAGCTATATTTATCCTAATTAAATTTTATACCACAAGTCAACATTCTGACTTATTTAATGTTATCATCTAGTTTGTGATTGTCCTTCTAGCTGGGCTTCCACTAGGTGCCAAAGGATATTCTTTCTTCCACCCTGCATGTGAATGTATTTATGGCATCATTTATGCCAAATAGTTAAAATATAGCTTCTCTAATATAGACTTCCTTGTGGAGACTCTCTATTGCAAAGTAGCCATAGTTGAAATCATTTTTCTGGCACAGAAGTGAGAACAGAGTATAGTGGGAGTGGTATTCAAGTGGGTTGTAATGGACTGTGGTGTTTTTCCATGCCCTGCGGTGTGTACTGCCTCACTGTTGGCACTCTGCCCTGCCCTGCCTAAGTTACTCTGCACAAGATGGTGTCCTGTGGAAGCCTACAAAGAGAATTTTTCATCTTTCTAGCACAGCTACTGTCAGTAATAACTAAATCATGATGATCATAAATAAATCTTATAGGCAGTCTGTATCATTTTCATTTAAACATCAAAATCTATAAAGAGAAGCATCTACTTCCACTTTTAAGGACAAATAATTAAAATTATGGAGAGATTAGTCCATGATTATAATGTTAGTAAATGACAGAGTTGGGACTAAAATTCTAGTCCAGTCTGCTCCAGAAATAAGCATTCAGGAAGTCTTAAGTTCACCAGAAGAAAGGCAGCTGGCAGTAGATGTGGCATTTGTGGGAGCAGATGCTTCTGCCAGATAACATAGCTACCCTTTTCTTACTCTGTAAGTAAGAAAAAGATAAGAGTGAAAACTATAGTAAAATAAATTTGTGTGCTGCTTCACAGTTGGGAAAGTACTATTATATACATAATTAAATTCACTTTTATGGTATCTGCTTGAGATACATATTGTTATACTTTCTGGAATAAAGCAAACTTAAACTTGAGAAATTAAATGACTTACCCAACATCATCCACCTAGAAAGGATGTATATAGAAATGTGAACAAACTGTTTTCATTCCACAGCACTAGGTTGATTTTTCTGTTTAGAGTATGGGTTTTGAATCTGATAGATAAGTGGTCAAATATCATTTCCTCTAATTATTGGCTTGGATAAATTGCACTATTTTGAACATCAGTTGCCAACTAAAAAGTAGAGATTAGGAATCTAGTTTTTGTAAGATTAAATACAAATAATATATAGAACTCAATATCTAATACATAAAAGATTTTTAGAAATGGTAGAAAAATCCAGCTGTGGTCAAATTTCAGTAATTTTCTAAAATGGTTGATCATTATAATAACCAACCATAGAGCATTAAAAAAAAATACATATCTAGTCCCCAGTCCTATAAAATAACTTTAGATGTTCTGAACGAGGCCGGCAAATTTGTGTCTTAACAAACAAAGCTACAATGAAAAGAATGTTCCACGTTGAGAATAGACCAATTTGGGAATTCGAACTCTCCAAGACAAAGTTGACTTACTTTATCATTTGTGGATTATTAGAAAAAAAATGAATGGAGGGTGGATAAGAGCATGTTATAAATCTTCAGGTAATGTAGAATCAAAATAACACACTTTGATCAAATATCTTGATTTAGAGATCAAGCACCTAATGTTAACATAAACTTTTTAGCAGTCTAAACAAATCTGATTCTATACTAATGATCCAACATTGGGACATCTGATTTTCATGAGGCTTCTGATTTTAGTGATAGGCTACATTAGTTTCCTGTGGCTACTATAATAAATTACTGAAAAAGTTCCCTAAAATAAATTTCCTCAGTTTATCTCCTCTCACATTTTACTATGAACAATAAGAAAATTCCAGACCATACCTTCAGCACTTTGCCTAAAATTCACTGCTAAATATCCAAGTCCATGATTCAAAAACTTTGCCATCCTTGCAACCTTAGGACATAATTTAGCCAAGTTTTCTGCTGCTACATGACATAGATCACCTTACTTCCAATTCCTAGTAATGTGTTTCATTAGTATGGAATGTTCATTTTTTTCTATCAGTGTTTTGTTCAGAACGATTCTCAAAACTGACAGATCTTTCTTGGCCTTGCCCCTCCTCAAGTCCTTCAAAGCCCTCACTGGGAGCATTTTCAGTATCTATATTTCTACCAACAGTGTCTAGAATGCAATTCAGACTTTTTAATGCTTCTCAAATTTTGTTACACCCTCTTCTAACCCAATTATTGTTTATATCCTGGGAAAATAATTGCATCTTCTTTTTAAGGGTTTGTTGCAGCAACACCCTTCATCCAAATAACAATACCTATACTAGTTTTTTTTTGTTTGTTTGTTTTTTTGTGGCTGCATAACCATATACCACAGACTTCATGGTTTATAACTGCAGAAGCATAGTCTCTCTTAGTTCTGGAGGTTCAATGTCTGAAATGAATGTGTCAGTAGGGCCATTCTCCTACCAGAAGCTCTAGGAAGATTCTGTTTCTTGGATCTTCCAGTTTCTGCTGGCTTTCTTTGCCTTGTAGCTACACCACTCATCTCTGTCCCTGTCTTCACATCACTTTTTCCTCTGTCTCTGGCTTTCTCCTCTGTATCAAGCTTTCTTTAATAAGAAGATATCTCACTGCATTTAGAACTTACCTGAATAATTTTAGATAAATTCTTTATGTCATTTCTTAACTTACAAATCTTTTGTCATGTTCACAGGTTCTGGGGATTAGACTATAATATATCTTTGGGAAGCCATTTTCTTTTCTAGCCCACCTTCAAGGCTTAATAAATTAATGCAAGAAATATACCTTTTCAGAGACAGATGACATATCTAACATTTCTTTGTATAGGTGAATATCCTGCCTGTCCTTCAATAAGGGGCAAGTGTACTTTGAATTGTTAAAGTAAAGGAATATATTTTTACTATATTTGCAGTTTCTTTGAAGTTTCAAAACATACACATTGAAGATCATGAAGGTTTTAATTTGTGATATAAAATTATGAATTATAATTATGAAACCAGTTATAGAAAAGAAAAATTAGAAAAAGAGAGGAAATATATGCATTGAGGAATTTCCAACTAAATAAAAGATTATATATTTTATTTTATTGCATAATTACCAATAATTCTGACAATTGAAGGGCAGTGTTGGTACTAGGCAATCTTTAAACTTTGTAATTTTTCTTATAAGGCAAGATATCTCTAATGTGAGAGTCTGAATCCCAGAATCGTTGATGGTTAACATCAAGACCAGAAATGATAAGATTATAGCTTTGCAAGAAAGGAAAGGTAGAATTGGAGTACAATAAATTTGGAATAAAAAGGAAGATGAGGGAATTGAGACTATTTTATAAATCACTTTGAAAGGAAATCTAGAAAGATATTGGACCACTACCTAGGATAGAGGAAAAGTCAAACTGCCAATGAGTGTTGACTCAATTGACAAACCTTGCCTTTATGAATGGCTTCATGGCAAGCTTCTGTTCACTTAGAAGTGCCTAGTTATAAATGCAGATATTCTAGGAAGAGTTAGAGAAGCTAATACAGATCAATCTTCTTGTATTACAAATTAGTAAATATTTGGTCTTTTTTAGAAAGAAGTTCTCAGAAGTGTTATAATGTTAGTTATAATGTTAGAAATTGGCGGTAGGAAAAAAAACTCTCGTATTGGGGAGATTTTTGGAAAGTCACCTCCACTTGTTAAACATCTGATCCTCCTTCCTCTCCCAGTCTGTCAAGATCCTTAATTTCATCATTACATACCCACACGAATGACTCATGAAGAATTTCACAAAGTAAGTAGTATACTACAAAATAAGCAGTATATTTTAGATATATTTTAGGAATCACATAGAAGATGACCCCATGGAAGACTAAGCGCAGATTGTATAGGCAGCTTTAAAAGATAGGAAGGAAGGACACAAAAGGAAGTATGAGAGATTTCGAATACAAAGTTTTGAGTATGCCTTGGCTTAAGTGGCTGAGAAGGCAGTCCACTTTAAAATGTATGGGTAACTGGCGACCTGCACTACTAAACAGGTTAAATATGTTTCCAGGTATGTAGAAAAAACAGTATGCTTATTTCATTCAAGGTACAGTGGGTCATACCAGGTAGACTTTCTGCTTTATCAATTCTTCCCCATTCTTCTGTATTGACAGTCAGGTAGTTTTCATAGACTGCAAAAATTATTTCAAGTTACTAAAACTGACCCAACTAAACCAACTTTCTATTCTAACAATAACCTTGTTATCTGTTGCATTGGGAGAAGTAACTGCAGTCAAAGTCATATCTAATTTAAGTGCAAAATTTTCCTGGGTTTGTAGCTTACTTGAGGTTTAGAAATCTTATTTTTATTCTATATGCTCATTCATTATACAAGTTAAGTATTTAGAGTGTGCAGGTCCCATGCTTCCTTAAAAATTAAGCCAAGCTTGGGAGAAGTCTAGAGTGAGATTATTATAGCCATCCAAAGTACTAACAAACGAGGATGCAAGTTTTGGGATTTTATCATCCTGTACAGAGTTGCTACACCTCTGTGGCAGGGCAGAAAGACTCTGAACTTGAGGAGGATGACAAGGTATTAAGTTTTGAGTGCTTACTAATTCTTATTAGCTACATGACTATGGACAAGTTATGTAAATTTCCAGAACCTTTGTTACCTCACTTTTAGGGTCTTCACCTTAAAAGATCTGTAAAATTTTTATGAGACACTGAGTAGAAAATTACTTTCTAAAATCTTTAGTTAAAAAACATCATGAGGACCCCGGATTATCCACAATGCAAATACACACATTTTGCAAGGCGCGCTGCCCTTTTCTAAGGAGCCCTTTAATCCAAATCTATCTAGGCTCATCATTTATCAAGAGACTCAGGAAGTGATGTCTTTCACCTTCTGGGCTGTGTGTGCTGAATGCTCAGTCACTAACCTGATTTGAATGTAGCCTATCAAATAAAGAAGGTTTCAAATCAGAAGATTGAGGGAATGATAACATTCTCTTATTCCTATGAATTTTTCATTTTATTCCAAAGCAGTCAAAATGCACTCTGTGGGTCAAGTCTCAGTTTTCTCAGGTTTGAACAGAAGGTCGAGGAGAATATTTCCTCAGCTTCCATTTGCAATTCAACTACTGCCTCAGTGTGAGTCTTCAGGGGTCTTCAATCCCCAAGCAACCCCCAAGCACTCATATCTTTGGGAGGATCAGAAGGAGAATGGAGTATCAGCTGAGGAGCTCTCCAAAGTTATATTCTTTTTTTTTTTTTTTTTTTTGTAAGACCTTAGAGTATTGGTGCTTCTTTTCTACTCACTGATAAGAAGATTTGGCTATATAAAAATTTACTTTTATGTTTTGTTCTTTCTCGAGTAGACCACCACTGACATTCAGTCAGAATTACTTGGCTGCTAATTTAGAAGGTTTCAGTCATACTCATTCTTCTCCAAAGGTCTCAGGCAGCTGAAGGTAACTGTATATGTCAATAAAGCTATGGGACTCACTCAGGCTTAGAAATATAAACCACCAGCATCAACATTCACCACTTTAACAATAGCCTATTTTGAGAAGGCAGCTGTCAGTGAAATTGGAATGGAGGAAGAGTGGGAGGTAGTATGAGGTAGCAGAAATAGTTCTGAAGTGGAGTTTAGTGCACCTTTGCATAGTTTTGTCTCCCTTGCTGAGTATGGCCTTGGAAAAGTCACTTTCCAAGTGATTCCTTAAAATCTGTGACATGGGCAACTGAGTAAGATCACTTCTGACGGTTCATCTAGTATTAACATCCTGTGATCCTCTTTGCAACATCAGCCTCATGTGCTTCTCTCCGGGTCATGAGATCCTTGAGAAAATGCAAATTAAATTGTTCTATGATTTTATGTCTTTTTATGTTTTACCAGTGGCCCTTAGAACAAACAACCTTAGCAAGGATTCTGCTTTCATCTATGGCCTCATTCACATTTTCACACTGCCCCCCCCACTTTAGGGCTGTTTTCCCTCAGTTTCTTAGTGGATTATTCTTTTTACCATTGCTCTGCCTCTCTAACGCTTTTCCCTTTCAGCTCAAACATCTCTGCCCTCTCTCAGATGAGGCTTGATCTTCTTTTCCTTACTCCACTAGTACCTTGTGTTTGTATCTGTATAACATTTTGCTCTATATGCAAGGTCCACGCCTTTTTGTTGAACTTCATAGCAGGAGCCCACATATTTGTTCACTGTTGAGCTGTGGTTGTTGGGCAACCTTAAAGAATCACTTCTGTTTAGTATTGTATAGAAAATTATGCCATATCATTTTCTCTCTCACTGGGCACTTGGCATGCAAGTTCAGTTACCTTACATATCTCTGGTTCATGCATAAAGAAGAGAGATGTTTTAATTTCTGCCAGAGTCATGTGATTATAAGAATAAAGGAGGAGTTATATTCTTTGGGGAAAGCACTAGAATGAGAAGTCAGGAAATTTAGGCTTTGAATCTCAAATCTGCTGGTGGTGTGGGAAACAACAGATACACCATCTCATATACAAAACATAGGAAAGTAATACATCTTTCATAGTTTTAATGGTGCTTCTATAAAGATTGGTTTGAAATAGAAATATACACACCTAAAACCTACACACACACATACACACACACACACACACAATCACCGCTTGGAACATAAATCTACTTTTTTGGTGAGACTGGGTTGGGGAGAGATCCTTCATATTAGAGAGGGCCTCCACTAGCTCAAGAGGAGATGCATATTCCAAGAAAGCAACTGGACTATAAGAAAGAGTAGTTGGCCTCTGAGAGAAAAATAAACATGATGTGTGAGGATGATTACTGGGTGAAGAAGATCCATTAAGACTAGGGTTTGGATCTCAGCTCTGCCATTGTGAACTGTGGAAACTTGGACAAGTTACTTGTCTCTCCCTGCTTCCCCCCCTCCCCCCATCTATTAATAAGGAGATGTAACATGTTATCAATCTGATACAGTTGTTGAAAGGATCAAAAGGATGCTGAACACAAAAGATGGAAGATTCCCAGCTGTCTCGCATGATGTGTGCAGCTCATGATAGGCAATGAAAGAGTATCACATGGACTGACATTAATGTTCACTATCTGAATTATCTGCCACAAATTAAATTTCATTTTCCTCATTTAGTCTATTTACCTACTCTATAGGTAAAGCTAGGATGAGATTATCTGCCTTGAGTAATGGCTTAAAGGATTAAATGAGAAAGCAAATAATCAAGACCCTTGTAAATACTAAGGTTCTCTCTGTTGCTCTTTATCACTAATGTGTATAATGTATAACAACATTTTAGAAATAGGGTTGATAATAAAAGATAATTTAGTTTAAGTCAATATAGATTTTTTTAAAATAGATAGGGCTATAAAAAGTTATTTTCACTTTGAAAGTAAACAAAGAGCTTCTAAGCATCACTATTATACTCAAATTTTCTGACCCTTGAGCAAAAAATGTTGTGAGACAGTGTTGTGAGTGGGTTACCCTAGACTAGCCTAATGGGAAGTCATTTTCTGCACCCAAACTATCCAGAACAACATTATGACAAGAATTTGATAAAATTTGGTCGGTTAAATTAGGCCCTGAATTTACTTCATCTGTAAAAATGAAGTGTGAAAAGGTATGAATGCTTTCATTTACTAATTAATCTCTCCCAGAAATATTTCTAGGGTTTTGGCAGTATTTAGGAGATCACTGATTTGCTTTAATATTTTGCAGTTTTACTGCAAATTTTATTAGGCACTATTTTGCTGCTTTCCTCCTTTTGAATTAATAGCAGAAATATATTTTAGTTCCTCTGATATTCTCCTTTCATATTTTCCATATTTTCATATGTGGTAAAGAGTGTTACAGGTAGAGTATTAAAGAGCTCTGTTATCATCTTTTGGCCATTAGTACCCTTTGCTATGGTCTAGACTGCACTATTTAAACAAATTTTGCTTTTATTTCCTGCTTTCTGCCTTGACTTTTCAATGAAAATTGCACACTGTGGTCTAGTGCATGTACACACACATGTACTTCACAAGCACCAGTGCATTGTTACAACCATGGGAGAAAGCTGAAAATATCCTTTTATATCCACCTTGTGGAACTTTTTTGTTTGTTTGTTTTTTTCCTTTTGGCTTGTCCATTTGGTTTCTGGGAGAAAGTGTTTGTCAATTGTAGATTATTATAGTTATCTTCTATCGCTATTAGTTACAAAGCAGTCTCATTTCACTAATTAAAATATCCATATCAATTAAAATCGGAGGTTCATTTAACTTTAATTTTTTTTCTCCCAGTCTGATACATTTTTAGAAGTGTAAAGGTTGAGACATGTGGTTATTTTATATCTCACTATTTGCTGATTTTCCTCTGCAATTCATTAATTATGGTTTTTGACTGTACCCTAGGATTGGGAGTGTAAGTGGTAGGTTGAAATGAAGGCTTCAGATTTGGTTTTTCTTTTCCCTCAGCAATTTAGACTAGTTTGTGGCAAATGGATGGTGCTATCTTTTGCTTTTCATATGTGCCAAAAAAGAAAACTCTCTTTAGTTGTGTAGGAAAGAATCAAATTATTGGTTGGCAAACTCAGCTCTTGACTAAAAGAATAAAGACTAATTTTAATTGCTTTATTGAGAGGCTTGCCAGGAGAATTCTATAGGAAAAGCAAAGCATTAAACTAGGCAATCAAATAACATAATGATGACATAGCAGTGGTAGCAAAGCATGCTGTAATTCTTATTGTACTTTGAAAACTAAATGCTGGCAGCAAAAATTTCTTTGAGTCATTTTTCTCTAAATACTGCTTCAGGAAGTACACTCTCAAAATAAATTCGTATTTGGAGGTCCATTTTAACTATAACTGTCAGGCAAAAGACATAGACCACTCAAAGGAGAATTATGTTGCATTATCTTTAACTGGGGCCATATTTGAGTGAAACCTATGTTGAGTATTGATTATTGCAGGCTGAAACACACTAAAGTGTGATAACTATAAGAATTAGCTTTTAATAAAGAAAGGGTTAAAAATGGAATGTTCAGATGACCATTAGAAATCATTTATTTGAAGCATGTTTTATAGGCCAAAATTTTAGGCAAAATAAAACTGCATTTTACTTTTATTTTACTTTCATAAAAGCAAAATCAGGCAGTTTTCTTCTCTTGAAAGTCAAAACATTAAAAATAAAAACCAAACAAAATACGAGCTAAGGGATAAATGTGAATTGCTGAATAGATCATAGAGTCAAACAGAATGCATTTATATTAAACCAGATACTAATATATTTCATATATTCAAAATGAAAATTAGGAAGCCATTACTAATGTATAAAAAGACTCACCACAAGCTTCATTTGAAGCTCATTCTCATGTATTTTTAAAAATACTATTGGTTTTCAAAAATCACTTAAAAGGAACATACCTTTTAAAATCATATTGTGCAAAGTTGTGTATTTTGAGTGCTCAGCACCATGTGCCATGCTAAGGGAGTAGAAAATAAAATAAACATCAGTTTCCATCATAAGTTTATAATTTTGCTGAGAAGGCAAAACAAATCTTCTTGGTTCTAGCTAGTGAAAAACAAAGGAAGTCTTTCAAGGCCAAGTGCATCAAAGGTCACAGGAATTTAGAAGTCACTGTCAAATAGTCCAGATGGAGGTAAGTTTGTGTTGGAGTCTGAGCAATGTCGGATTGAGATATGTGGGAGAAAGTGCTGAGGAACCTGCAAGGTGAGTCTCTCTGCAGAACATGGTGGAAAGCCACAAGTTAGTAAAGACATAAGTGGGTGGGAATGAGTAAGTTGTATAGAAATAGCTAATAGGTCTTGCCTTCTCTATTCTGAGGACCCACCTTGGGAAGAATGCCACCTGCAGAAAACCACAGGTAGAGCACAAGGGGCAGAATCCTAGAAACACAGAAAATATGGGAATAATGCTGATGACCAAAATTGCTTGTACTTTTGGAAAAGGCGAGGATTGCATCTCAACATCCTAGAAAAGTTTTCTGGGAGTCACTAGGAAAGGGCAGGGGGGACAGATTTGGAAAAGAGAATCTGATTTTAGAACTAGAGAAGGAAAAATTGTTCCGGGAATACTGCTTGTCTTCTCTCCCTGAATGCCAACTTCCTCCTACCATGCCAGTCAAATGATCCTTATGTAAATGTTATCTAGTAACTAGTTAATATCTTACTGAGAAAGATTAAATTTACATGAACGTACTAGCAACTCTGTTTTTTATCCATTTTCTGTATTCAGAAAATTTTTATCCAATCTGTATTCAGTAGCACTTATTATACGCCAGTAATTGTGATAATCTGTAATGGTGGAAACTCTATGTTTTTTATCCATTTTCTGTATTCAGAAAATTTTTATCCAATCTGTATTCAGTAGCACTTATTATACGCCAGTAATTGTGATAATCTGTAATGGTGGATTTTGAGGAAATGTAAATGGCACTAAGGGCATGCAGAAACCTAAAAATTTTACAGTTTCAGCCAGTGGGCTGGTGTGGTAGCTAATTTTAAGACAAAATTATGTTTTCCGATGTTGAGAGGAGCTCAACCTCTCTCATAAACACATGCAGAAATACTCTCACAATTTATAGTCTTTAACAATTATCCCCTTGTGCTGTCTTAAAATTTGTTATCTTAAAAAACCTTGTTGATTTTATTTTTATAAACCATTTTTTTTTCAGTGAGGTTGAAAACTAAAGTCACAGAAAACTTTACTCCAAATCATGCCAACCTGATGAACCATATATTTTTCACTTGTAATTAATGCATTTGAATACGCACAGTTGCATGTATTTGTAGTCAGATAAAACTTTTGTTGAGGTTTTAAAAAAAAGAATGTGATATATCCTCTTCCAGGAAGATGGAATAAAAGAGCCATAAATACTTAAGGGGCCCCATACAGAGGGTACTAAACTGTCACTGGTACCTCATTGGTGGAAGAGAACATCTGGAAGGCAGTAAATTAGCCTAGAACACCTCTGTTTAGGTAAGGTGGGTTGTATGATAAGAAGGGAGGGACATGGCCACATGCTGTCTGACTCATCCTGTGAGCACACATGGCAGTTTCTTCTACAGTTGGAACAGAGTCTGACTGCCGTGTCCCTCGATTGCAAACCTTAACTTCCACAGACCAAATTTTTAAAACTAACAAGCACTGGGAGCCATTGAGGCATTAGTAAATTGCATACACAATAACATCACTATTACTTTTTGACCCTCACATATTTGCCCTTTCTCTGGTTCTGACCTGCAGCCTGAGCTTCTGTGCAGTGTCTGCTTTTTCCCCAGGCTCCACAGTTGTCTGTCAGGTTACTAAAGGGGAGTAAACATGAAGCTCTTTAACTATTGCTTTTCTTTCTGGCCTTTTGTATTCAAAGCTGGCATATTTCTAAGCCATCTATGGATAGGTGATATACGATGTGTAGAACTTTATGTCACAGCTGTTCCAACACAGCTTTATGATCTTTTTGGGGGCAGTCAGCAAGACATGGGAGATAAACAGCATAGTATAATTTTGAGTATGGATTTTAATTATTTTTCTATAATCTCTAATCCTATAGCAAGTTAACTTTCCTGGCTTCAGTTTTCTCATCTTTATTTTGGATGTACTTATTTGTCTTCTCCTCAAGGTCATGAGTCTCACCAAGGTGAGGAAAACGAATGACACTTCCTAGGCAAGGAATCAGGGCATAGCTGACAGTAGTTTGCCAGTGTCTAAGAACAGAAACTGCCTCCTGTGGCTGACAACATCATGAAGATGCTCCTCTTAATGATACGATCACATGCTCATCTAAATCTTCCTTCTTCTAGTAACACTAACTACCCTAGGTCACAAGTAGAGTTCTCTACAGTGGTCAAACAAGGGAACTGTTCGCATACCACATAAGTTTAGACTGAATTTTGACATTCCCTAATTTCAGCTACTGGCCAAATAGTCTTTGGCTCACAAAGTGAACATCAATGCACACATGGAGCTGTATAGTGAACATGGAGCAACAAAGCACCCTCTTTTTTGGATGGCCAAAAAAGTGAAAACTCATATTATTTGAGTTGGATCAAATGTTTGTGACTCGATCCACCTTTAGGTGAGATAGTTAATGGAATATAATTCTTTGAAGAACTAGTTCACAAATCTTTGGAGTTGTGCTACCTTGGGAAAGTGACATATCTTCAGAACAAATGTCTTCTGTGAATTTGAGCATATTAACAGATGTCGCCTCCTTTCTAGGTTACTTATGAAATTCATTTCACATGTATCCCAGTTCTTTCTAAATAGTGAAGTTTTAGAAACATAAGTGCTGATTATGTTTTTGTATGTCCTGAAGGTATTTGTGAGTTATTGACTATCTTTTCCCCCACATTACTATTATCATGTAATGAAATCCTGAATTGTGTGCCAACCCCAATGCCAAAGGACATTCGGTTTTATGAAGTAAAGTCATCTCTTCATATTTGCTATTATGGTGATCATTACTCATGATTAGGCAAAATTCTGCTGGTTAAAATATGATTCCTAGGATGCCTGGAAGATTCCTTCTCCGTGCTCCTTTCCCAAATATATTCCTGACAAACTTGCTAATAATGAAAATCTCTGACACTGAGAATTCACTTCTTTGTCACTGTTTTAATGGAGTTACATATCAGCTCTACCATACATAATATATACTGTTATGAACTGAATTCATCTAATCATTTTAATAGGTTTTAAATTGAGGAAAAGAAATGGAACACGAGTGAATAGGACTAAAGGATTAAGTCTCAGAGAAATAAATGTAAAAAGAGAATATAAAAGTATGGTAACTCAATATTTGTCTTTGTATCAATGGTACAATATTTGGATTGCTATCATTTATATTGCTTTAATTCCGTAGGTGACAAAAAAATCGCAAAAATATCTAGAAATATTTTTTTTTCTATCTAGAAACCCTAAATACAGGGGACTGAATAGAGAGAAGAGGAAAGGATCTTACCCAGCAGGCCTTGTGTCTTCTATGGCTCTGTCAACTGGGATCAAATCACTAAGGTAGACATTGAAGTTTCCTTCCTTCCATCTTCTTTCTGCCTCTTTCTCCTTTCCATGAGGAACGATTACAGGATGTCCAAACTGACCTGGAGCTTTGGGGTCCCTTGGAGAAAGTGTCACATCAATTTTCAATACGGGGTGCATTCCATGGTCTTCAGGTAAAAGGGCTTTTGTGTGACTTTGGTTATTTTCCCCAGGCTGGGACTTGGAGGCTAAGTTGAATCCCACTGCCTCTTGCCCCCCAGTTAAGGCTTGCTTGCTCTGAAACACTGTTGCTCTCTGTAGAGCAAGTGAAAAGAAAGATGCTTCACTTCTATTTCTGAAAATGTGTTTCCTTTGGCTTTTACCCAATACTATAGGAAATAAAGTTTTGGTTTTAGCTTTGAGGACCTCTTTGGTGTCTGTATTTAACTCCTCCTCTTTGGTTCTAATCACAACATGGCTTTCAGAGAAATTGAGTTTCTTCCCACCAGCCACTTTGGCTCCATTATGTTTTGGCAAGTCTCCCAACTGTGTCTCATTAATAGATTGCTTCTTTAAGTGACTTGAATTGGCAACAGATTTAGAAAAGGGAAGGCTCTTATTGGCTGTGTGTTTATTTGCATTTAGTTCTTCGCTCTGAATCTCAGTTTTATTTAAGGCTATGGCTTCCCTGGATTTTGGCACGGGTGGGCTGGCAGGGTGTGTCTTCTCACTTGCAACTGCCTGTGATTGCTGCTTTGATCTGTCAGCATTAAGACTGATGGTCATGTTCAGGTTGCTTTCAGCTGCTTGTTTTGATGGGTCACTGCTGAGACTATGACTCTTCAGAGCCTCTTGATTTATACCCACAGGTCCTGTGTGTACAGCTATTTTGACCGAAAGAGTTCCTCTTGCTGCTACAAATGTAGCTTTCTGAGCCCCCACAGCTGTCATCACGTGGGGAGAGGAAGCTACTACCTGTTTGATGCTTTGTGCCTCCATTGTTTGCTTGGTAAAAGTCACTGGGAAGCTCTGCGGATGTGCAGGGTGCCACAGAGGTGCAACATTTTCTCTTCCCAGAGAACTCGGCATTTTTCTTTCCCTCTGGGTTTGGTCCAAATCATCCTCAACCTTGAGCACACTCTCCTCAGTCTTTCTAAAGTTCTTTTTGCCCCATACACCCTTCCTGTATCTGCTCTGTGTGAGCTTCATACCCTTTATGCTGCTGTATAGCATCTCCATTTGGCCTGGCTGAGCTCTGAATCCTATTTGCTCTCTCCTGATGATATCTTTCTTGAGGACTCGAGTGTTTATCTCACTGAATGAAAGGCGGAGAGCTGCCATGTCAAAGAGTAGCCAGATGACAGAAGCTACAAATATGAATGCCAGGACGCGCCCACTTCCTCGGAAAAACTTTCTGATCTTGTGCATGGTACAAAAGCTTCCCTTGCAGACTGCCCTCCCTTTGAGCCTGCTTACCTTGAGTGGAGAGGGAGTTGAAGTAGCAGTAGGAGCAGCAGCAGCAGTAGCAGAGTTGCCAGAAAGCTCCCCCTCCCCTGAACACAGCAGGAAACAGCAGTCCAAGGGGAAAGCTCTGCTCCTACCACTTGTCAGTCTGCCTGCGTGGCATTTCAGAGCAGAGCATGTGTGCCTGCCCAGCTGGCCCCTGGCTAAACCCTGCTAAACACTAGCCTTAGCTAACACTGGGAGCAATTGATTCCAGCTACCAGACAGTTCAATTTATCACTCATCTTACTGGTCTTATTTCAGGGAGACCACGTTCAAGTCTAAGAGTCCAAGGAAAGGTGGGGGCCAGGCTAGGGCTGCAGCTTCTCTCCTCCCCGCCCTCGGTCTGCACGCTGTAACTCAACACCACTTCTCATAAGGAAAACATTTTCAAGTCATTACCCAGAAAACTTCATTCAGCTCTCTCACCTTCCTTGTTATGTGAGAGCATGTGTGTTTTAAGGGCAATTAAACAGAAAGAAAACTATCTAATTTACAGGGCATGTGTTCCTGGTTTGTAGCCCCACCTACCCCATTCCTGTTTATTAACCCTCTTGTACCCAAACCTCCCAATGAGCTGAATAATTACTCATTGAACTTAATATTTCAAAATTAAGAAGTAGCAGCTTAAGGAAGAAGGCTCCTATTACCTTAATACCAGAGGGATCTTTAGTTATTCAGAAGACTTCTTTAAGTGGTATCAAAATGTTTCTTTGTAAGTCAACTGTTTTGTTTTTGTTTTTAGCTAGTCATCTATTTTTATTATGAGTCAACAGACACAAACATGCTCAGTCATATTGCAATAAAGTTTCTAAACTCTCAGTTTTTGGTACTTACCTAATCATAGACCAGTAGCAAGTAGTTTGCAAATTGCACTAGGACTTGAACTAGACATAGTGGCAGACTTAGTACTGTAGTGATTCCCACACAGCTTTATAGTTGAATCACTGAAAATATCTCCCAAATGCTGATTAATTGATGGGAAGGAGTGGACAATTGATCTGGCATTATGTTTTAATGAAGTTTCCCAGGTATTTCTACTGTTAAGTCAAGTCAGAGAAATACCGCTCTAAAATAAAATGCCTCACTATTACATATTTGATTATTGAACACTGCCTTTAATTTTTGTAAAATTCCTTCTGAGAGAGAGTAAAACCTAATAAAAACTATACTTTTCCAGACAAATGAATCCAAATCTAAATTTTAATATCACTTGTTATAAATGTTGTCCATAATCTTTGAAAAGCACTGCACAAGGGTACTCTTCTCCAGGGAACTCAGTTAACTGCACACAGTGAGGTGCCTTCTAACTCTAGTGGTAAAAGGAAGACAGTGTCCATGCTCAAGATAAACTTAGTCCCCCAGAGTTTCTTCCTGTGAAAAGAATTCTGAATATATTTATGAGTTGTCTTCTATTGCATCTGCCCTTTAATTTTGTACTTGAACCCAAGGAAGGGAACCCAGATCAATGCAGCTTTGATAACACATTTCTCATATGTCATTGCCTTTGTATTTAGTGCCTGCTCACTTTAATTTGGAATGTCCTGATGGATGACAACATGGGTAGCTCAACATTTTCCTCCATGTATCCTACCTCAATACATTCATCCCTCCAGAATTTGTTGAGTATATTCCATGTATCCACACTCATATTAGGTATTGAAAGGGTACAGTTGTTTTTGAGACCTCATAGACTGTGAAAACAGATAGGCCAACACATATATAACATACAATAAGGAATACATACAATAAGGAATATAATATATTAGATTCTATGGAATTCTAGCTTAGTTTTGGAATGGATGGATGAGTTTTGAAGAAATGTCATTTAGATTTAAGGGATGAATAAGAAAAATTTCTACTTACATTGTGATAGAGAAAAGAAGTATTAGTTGGATGGTAAAAGGGCAAATAAGTTATCAAAAGCATAGAAATAAAGAGAGATTATAGTTCCTTAGGGGGTACACAAGTTTTTTTTTTTTTTTTTTTTTAAGAGATGAGGTTTTGCTATGTTGCCCAAGGTTATCTCAAACTCGTGGACGCAAGCGATCCCCAGTTTCAGCCTCCCAGGTCACTTGGATTACAGGTGCGTGACACCATGCCCTGCTTGAATGTACAAGTTTCTGACAACCAGTATGACTGGAAACACAGGCATAACTTTTGCTTGCATAGTGTGTGTGTATGTGTGTGTGTGTGTGTGTGTATGTTTGTGTGTGAGTGGCATGCACACAAGTTTCCCAAACATTTTGCTAGGCTCTTTCCATTGAATAGTTCACTCAATACTCACAATGTAAAGATAATTGTAACTGTTAATTTATAATCAAAGAAACAAAATCTTAAAGACTTCAAACAATTTAAAGTAGAGATTGTAGGAGTTGGATTATGAATATATTATGAATATATCACTGTATGATGCTATAACCTATTTGCTTAAATACCACACAATTGCTCCTCTGGCTGTCTGGCCTTGCAATATAGCTTTTGTGTTTACTCAGCAATTAAAAAGGTTCTATCTTGTGGGTTTATGCAGTGATTAGGAAAAATATATTATTGACTGCCCTCCACAAATGATGGTCACTACCATTAATACTGTTGCTGATGCTTTATTTTCATAGGTGTTGGGTATGCATGAAAGTCAACATACCGGGTCTTCCCAAAAATCAAATGGAAGACTGATGATGAATATGAATTTGGAAATTAAGAAGAAAGTATAGTTGAATATATAGATGATGTGCAAATACATAAATATATTTTATTTATTTTCCTACTGTTTCTATTCCCTTTATTTGGATTCAATCAGTGAACAATTTTTCACTGAGAGCTTATACTAAATGCCCAAACAAAAGTAGGTGTCATTGTTTCTTCCCTTAGTGATTTAAATTGCAATGTAAAAATAATCAATCAATGAAAAACAAATCCCAAATATTTGGGACTCTTTTTGAAATAACATTGAAAGTGGTTTTTTTTTTTTTTCAGTGTAATGAATACCTTTCTGTGTTTACAGTAAATACACCTGAAATCTTTATATTAGAATTTAATGCTAATTTAATAAAAAACAAGATACCTTTCTCCAGAGATATCTATAAAAGAAAACACTCCCTAAAAAGGGATGAATTAAATACTAAGAAATATTTTATAGATCATTTATTTAGTTGATCTTGTAGAGCCGCAAACCTTTGTAATAGTTTAAAATTTTTTGCCCCCTCAGGAAAAATGTTTTTGTCTCCTTTATCATAACTTCACCTCAGTGAGAAAAATCTACATAGTACATTATGATGTTGTTTACAAACATAATTTTGTAGTAATTTTATACATAAATTTTATAAAAAGATGAATATATTTTGTTATAAGCATGGTATTTCATTAATAAATGTTGTAAGTAAAAGTGTTCTTATAAATAAGGAAAAATTAGGATAAGTCTATAGCTTGATGAGAGTATCTTTTATTTGAAGACGGAGGCAGACCTCAATGTTTTTGATGACTAAGACATGAAAGTAGTAAGAATGATGATAAGGAGTTGGTTAAGACCTTATCAAGTGAAAGTGAGATCCCAGAGGAGATAGGAAAACCTTTAAGACCAAGAGGGTTTATCTAACCTTTCATTTTGGAAAAGCGTAGGGTCATATTTTATTTTGAAAATATACCTGTTGCAGCAGACAAGGATGTAGAGAGAAAAGGAAGGAAAATTTAGGGAGATTGTGCCCAAAGGCTTCATATTGTTTTAGATTAGTACAGATGGTGAAGAGTTGAAGTTCATGGGAAAGGGCCCAATGTACGTGGTAAAGGTTGTACTCAGTGTGTGAAGGGGAGGGAATGTTGCTGACACAGAAGGCTGTCAAAGAGTTTTTAGAATTTTACTGACATTTGAACCAATGACTCTAATCAAGGAAAATATAGATTGAAGGACCATAAAGAAGAGAGACATATTGACGGTCCCACAACCTTCATTAGGCAGAGTGACAAAGGGTGGTGGTAAAGCAGACATGGGGTGATGGGCTCTAGTGGACTTGGTTGAGAAGCGATACGGTGGATTTCTTTTTGTAGGAAATGAAATAGTTAGGTTTTAAAGCATTAGTGCAACTTCTATAGGTTAGGGTAAAAAGTAGATACCAGAGTTTCTGTTGTTTGCAATTTTGGTGGAAGAAAACAGACATTAATAAACATAGGGTCTATTAGAGGGTTTACCCTTTGAAATTTTATTACTAATACATAAGAATTCTTCCTTGGTCTCTGAAAGTAGATAGATTAACTTCCATTTTTCACTTAAAAGTTTCAATGACTCATGATTTTAGAGTTAAAAGGGCAGAGACTTTTGTGAGTCTCTGAAGGACTTGGTCACAGCGTAATTGGCAGGTGTAGTGAATGAATGCTTATTTCCCAGTCTCTACCCTGGTTCTGAGGAACTCTGATCTGTCCAGTTTGCAGTTGTTTCTATGTCATTGCACATGCTCCAAATAATGGCCTCAGGCCACATTATGTTGGCTAGTCCTAACTTCTTTCCCTCTTCTGCATTACTATATCATGGAAATATCCTGTTGACCTTATGATTTCCACTTTAGCAAAAAGAGAAAGAAACCACCAGTAGGAAGGAGAGAAGTATTGTTGGAGGGGCACACAGCAGGCATTATGGAGGGCATTTGAGGGCAATTTTCATGTACTGTGAAGAAGTAGGATGAAATGAAAGCCTTTCAAAAAGAGCTAGATGCTGCTTCAAATATTCTTCCTATCACCACAACCAGCAGCAGCAGCACCACCACCACCTCAGTTCCTACCCCCAAGAGAAAGATCAAAATAACTTTCTGTGGGATGAAATGATGACAATGACTTTGGATCCAATTAGATTATCATAACCTACAAACAACCCTTCCATTTGAGACTGCTAAAGTACTGAACTGTGAAACTATAATTGCCATGAAAGAAATAAAAAAGACTTGAACTCGAGGCCCTTTGGACATTTCTCTTAATGTCAAAAAAGGATTTCCCCCCTCTTCTCTGAAAATAGGATCGGAAATGTACAAGTGATAATCTAGGACATAGTGGAAACAATACTAATTGAAAATGACCAGAGAGGAAAAGAGACATGAGTTTAGATTAATACCAGACCTGCTGTTATCACAGGATCTGAATTTTGCTTACATAGTTTTAGAGTTACTCAGTAAATATTCTTCTCTCATGTTTTCCTTACCCTTGGATGCGAAGGACTAACTACTCAAGACTGAACATAGGGGAAATGGGTGTATGTAAGCATCCATAATGAATGAGCAAAATTTTATAAATACAGCTCATTTCCAGAGGGCTGAAATAAACAAAGCCATATACAAACTACTCCACATGTTAGAGCTGAACTGGAGCCATGCAGAGAAGGATCACTTGAGAGAAACAGAGTTAGTAATGTGTATATTGCATGTGTGTACATATGCACACACATATATGTCTCTATATTTACACACACAAGCTACATATGAGGCTTATGCTTATGTGTGTATATTGTATTTACACACATATGCATGTACAGATTTAAGAGAGCACACCCAAACAAATACACACCAGATGTGCTGGTTTTGAGCTCTGGAAGGCAGCTATGTTCACCACTATGTCACCAAAGCTCACTTGGGTTTGAGCTCTGGAGGTAAAGAAGCGAAGCAGGGTTTTTGAGGACATAGGTCATACTTCAGATATGCAGCTTTTGGAGGGCACAGCATACATTTAGCATATACTTATTTTTTATAAGAGGGAACTCAGGGACAGCATAACTGCTTCAAAATTTTGGAACAATATCATGTAGAAGGATTTATCTAATTCCACATGGTTTCAGAGGGTAGAAATGAGGCTGAAGTATAGCAGATTTTTGTTTTAAATGAAAAAGACTTTCTAACAATTAGTATTATATAAAAGAGGCATGGCTTCCTTCTAAAAGTAGCTAATGATTTGCCTCCTCTTGGAAATGACATGTGGCAGAGGCTGCATGACCATCTGTCACAGAAGTTGTAGGGGGCATTCTTCTGTTCAGCGGAGGTTTGGACTACAGTCGCTTACTGACAAATTTTATTCAGAAATAGCTGTTAGTTCCTATTTCAGTTGGTCATAGAGATAATGATTTATAGTCTTCTATTTTTTTTTTTCTATTCTCCCTACTTCTTTGGTCACCTTTAAATTTTTGTTTCTTTTTATTTTCCCCTTTATCCTTGCTACACTCTCTAGACATAAGGGATGCAGTGAAGTTCATATTTGTTGAGAAAGTAAAATGAAGGAGAAAAAGGTGTAACTCACTTAATTTTAATTTTCACTTCAAATCCTGATTATGAGTACGTGAATGTGTGTGTATTGGTATGTTTGTGTTTGTGCATGGACCCTCAGTGAGCTGTGGTATGCCTGGGGAAATAAAGATTGTAGTAATTTTTTAAACATGAATAGCTCCTCTCCAAAGTGAATGTTTGGAAGATGTGGGGTTTGGTAACTACTTTTAATTGTTACAATATGTGGGGATTGCCTCTGGCATTTAGTGGGAGAAGGGAAGGAATGTTTAGTGTCCTACAATGTGCTGAAAGGTCCCAAATACAATCCAGCATTATGTCACCTCAAATGACAATAGAACCTCATTGGGAAAAAAAGTAGGTAAAGATTTTAGAGATAGACTTTGGATTTGAATTCTGGTTTGCCTGTTTCAATTTTTATTAAAGTACAATTTATTTATATCCTTGTTAGTGTTTTGGAAGGACAGGATTTCCACCCTTTGGTGTATTTCAAACAGCATACCCGCTAACAAAACACCCATAGTCCTCCACCATAGTCCATTTTTCTCTTTGCCCATCTGTTCTCATCCTTCCTTGTCCCTCCCTGGTTGTCTCAGTTCCGTGGTCATCCTTAAAAGATTGGTTTTAAAGTTTTTGTCTTTGTTTTACTCTTTGTTTTGTTTCCCTGTATTTCACACCCATTATTTATCTCTTCCCCTTCATTTCACTTAGCATAATCCCTTGCAGCTCTATCCATGTTGCTGCAAATAGCATGTCTGGCTTTTTGATTGGTGAGCAGTATTCCATTGTGTATATATACCACATTTTCCTGATATGCTCATCTGTTTGGGGGCATTTCCTGATATACTCATCTGTTTTGGAGAAGTATTTGGTTATTGTAAATAGTGCTGCAATAAACAAGGAAATGCAAAATTCCTTTCAAATTAGTTTTTGTATTCTTCAGATAGATAGGTAGAATTGGAACTTTCATATGTTTAGTTTTTTAAAAAACCTCCACACTGCTCCCATAGGGAATAGACCAATCTGCATTCCCACCAACAGGATAAGAGGGTTCATTTTATTCCGTACCCTTGCTAGCACTTTTATTTCAAGTCTTTTTGGTATGGGTCATTCTCACAACTATGAGGCTGTATATCACTGTGGTATTCATTTGCATTTCCCTAATGATAAGTGATGATAAAATTTTTTAATGTGCCTGTTTGCCATATGCATGTCTTCTTTGGAGAAGTGCCTACTTAGATCTTCCGCCATTTTTTGATTGGGTTATTTGCTTACCTTTGTTGCATTGTATAAGCTTCTTGAAGATGTAAGTTGTGCAAATATTTTCTCCCATTAAGTAAGGTGTCTCTTGATTTTATTATTTTTTCTTTCACTGAGCTGAATCTTTTTAGTTTGATGTAGTTCCAATTGTTTATGTTCTCTTTTGTTTCCCTTATTGCTGAAGATGAATCTATAAAGACATCACTGAATTTTATGTAATGGTGGTTTTTGTTTGTTTTCTTTTATATGTTTTATGATTTCAGTTCTTACATTCACATATTTTGTCCATGTAGAGTTGATTTTTGTTTATGGTATGAAATAATGGCCTATTTCATTCTTTTGCGTATAGCTGTCTAGGTTTGCCAACACCATTTATTGAAGAGACTTTCCTTGTTCTAGTGTATATTTTTAGCTCCTTTCTCATAGGTTAACTGTCCATATAGTTGTGGGTTTATTTCTGGGTTCTTAATCTATTCCATTTGCCTATTTTTGCCCCAGTACCATGCTATTTTAATTATTAAGGTTTAAAAATATACCCCAAAGTCTGGAAATATGATATCTCCATTATTCCTCTTTTTTCTGTCAAGCTAACATCAACTCTTTGGGATTTTTTGTGGTTCCATGAATTTCAGTAATGTTTGTTTCATTTCTTTGAAGAATTCCATTGATATTTTTATTTGAATTGCATTGAATCACTAATGTTGCTTTGGATAGGGTGCCCATTTTGACAATGTTGATTCTTCTAGTTCAGTCTGTTTTTCTGTATGTCTTCTTTTCTTTCTTTTAACAATATCTTAGTTTTTTTAAAACTATTTTTGTGTTTCTGGCACACATTCTACTTAGTCGTGATATACAATCCTTTTAATAAATATGTTCTTGAATTAGATTTGTTAAGATTTTATTGAGAATTTTTTGCATCTGTGCTCATTAGGAAATAGATCTATAGTCTTTTTTGTATGTTGCCTTTGATATTAGAGTAATGTTTAACTTTAAGTAATAATGTTTAACTTTTGTTTAGAATTATTTCTCTCTTAATTTTTGAAAAAGTTTAAATGACATATATATTAGTTCATCTTTGAAAGCATGATCAAAATCATTTGTGAAGTCATCTATTCTTGTACTTTCATTTTTTGGGAGGGTTTTGATTACTGTTCAGAGTGCTTGCTTGTGATTGGTTTTTTCAGATTTTCGATTTCTTTCAGTGCATATTTTTAACTTCTTTTTCATAGATTAGCTGTTCATACATGGTGTGGGCTTATTTATGGGCTCTTAATCCTATTCCATGCTCTCAGGCAAGTGCTTTTACCTCTTTTTTAAAAAATATACTAGACAGGGAAATTCCACTTACCTCACTGTATTGTTGTAAGGAGTAAATGAAAAAGTCAAATGCTTAGAGGAGCACAGACAAACTAAACATGGTTACCAAATGTCATCTATAGTTTTAATTTTGTTTGTAATGACCAGAAA
Source organism: Uropsilus gracilis (assembly GCA_004024945.1). Taxonomy (NCBI): domain Eukaryota; kingdom Metazoa; phylum Chordata; class Mammalia; order Eulipotyphla; family Talpidae; genus Uropsilus; species Uropsilus gracilis. The sequence goes on along the minus strand of PVHY01011714.1, from coordinate 18,877 downwards.
TATTTATTAATTATACATGTTGCATATGTGAGAGTTTCTATATGCTTTAACCAGTTTTTAGAGAGCTAGAAAAATAATGAACCAATACTGACAAAAATGCGGACAGTTTAGACCCCTTGAAATTGTAAAGGTGCTGTGATATCACCTTGGATACATTTGTGCAAAAAGCATTGGTAAGATAAAAATAAGTCTGTTTTATATAAGGCACAGAGAAACAAAACAAAAGACCAGACAAATCTAAACTTAAATGAACACTATAAATTTTATTGTAGAATTGAGATTACCAGAAGTGAAGGATGGGAATGTGGATCAAAAAGGGGGGACCTAGTGGTCTGGGGTGGAGGATTTGAGGTGCTTTGTTCGTGCATTTTGGATGTATACATTTAAAGAAGTGTGAATTTAAGCCTTTAAATCATATATAGTTTTGTAAGCCATTGTTACCTCAATATAAAATAATATAAAAGTTTATTTTGCTTTTTCCTCTTAATCATATAAACAAATATATCCCAACTTTTTCTCTAACACATGCAAATACAGCTATAACTAATAACATTAATTTAACTAAAGTCCTAGGAGTTTTGTCATTATGTATTTGTTCAATAGGATACAGAAAATACACTTGTAATATGTGATGACTATGGAATATTGAATTTTTTTTTCTTTCTTACACTTAAAAAGGTAGTTGTTCATGTGGCAGACCATTCTTAATCCTACAGTGAAGTTGTATCTTTTCAACTAACAAGAGCCATTCCATGATTTATCACATTCCAAGGTTATAATCATGAACTTTAACATTATTTCTATCATAAATTCTGGAAGACACATATGATTAAACAGAATATGGTAAAGTACTGTAATGCCATAGAAATTGCTTTCAGAAAAAATCCATGACATTAGTGTGCTTACTTCTCATTTTAAATTTATTTATGAAAACAGAGTCAAGATTCTTCACAATAGTGTGTACTTTGGTGCAATGAACAATATTTCCTATTGATTTTATCCCAGCTGTTAAAATAATTTCTCTTTCCCATTTTGGCCAGCTTACTTGGAGGGAAAGACAAGTACGTATGGTAATATGTAGACTGAGTCACATGATTCTTCTGTGATATGACTATTGTGTTTTCCGATGAATATACTTTAAGAAGTATTAAAGCTTTTCCAGCCTTCCATGGGTATATTTCTCTACCTCTGACAAAGGTAACCTGGAAGTTCTGGGTTGTCATAAATTCCATGAAGAGAATGGAATATCATATTGTTTATAAAAATGTTACTTAGCCATTTTCAGTATTTGTTACAATGATTAAATGAGTGTATACAAGTCAAAATCTTTAAAAAACATTCATCAAGTGTCAGCTATGTTTCCGATTTTTCTGATGATAAGTTATTTGGATTCATTAATCATGTTGTGCGTGTGAGAATGTCTGTATGACTTAACCAGTCTGAGACAACTGGAACATGCTGAACTAGTACTTAACAAATTCCATGGAGTTGATGGATAGAGCTTATAAATTATAGAATGCAAACATTCCCTCTACTATTCTGTTGCTAGATCTTGGTAGTGGGGAAGGTTTGGGTGTGTAGAGTTAGGGGTATTTGGGAACTATCTAATTTACTGTGAAATTAAAACTGTTCTAAAAATTGGTCTATTGAATGTTTGAAAATACTATTCCAATTAAGATAAAGATTGAATAATGAAGATAATGATGATCATATTGTTTGACTATTTCAGGGTCCAAAAAACAAAACTTGAAATATCTTATTTTTTATGATTTATTAATTTTTTTCACATATACATCTACCCGCAACTCCTCTGGAACTTTTTTAAGAATTTGCCTTTATGAGAAATTTTACTTACTGATTTGTGTTTGTCAGCCTCTGAGTAAGTCCAGTCTAGACAGGAAAGCCTAACATTTTCTAGGTTATATGAGACTACTCAGGGTAGTGTTGCTTCATCTGGAGTGCCCTCTTCATTCACTTACATAGTCATGCCCTGGGTTGCATTGCCTTGTTTTCTTCAGTCTTTTCTATTTTTTATTTGTGTGTGCATTAAATATTTAGTTACATAAAAAATAAAGGAACTTATTATTCAGTTCCTAGCAAAGAGAAAAATAACCACATGTGCAAAAAAAACCAGTTCTTTACCAGCAGATAGGATAGTATAGCAAAGTTATAGGGAGCTTGAGGTCACCAAATTGCAAATTAAAATCTCACCTCCACCATTTCCTTGTTTATTAGGATTCACAGAATCCTCACTGAACTTCACTATCCCCCTGTGAAAGCTACAAGTTTTAGTCTGTTAAAGTTGTGTAAACTTGAGATGAGGAGGGTAAGAACATCTGTCTGTGTCTGGGACATGGTAGATGCTTATTAAATGTTATAATAATAATACATAGCAATTATATCATTATTTTCATTTGAAATTTTTGATGAATGAATTTTGTTGAACTTCTATCATGTTTTATGACACTATAAATTAGTATCTGCAGCAGAAACAACAGCAGCAGAGGTTGCAAGGCTAGGTCAAATCATTCGCTATATAAGTAGGCAGAAATCTACAGTTCCTAGATAATTTTGGCCACAGATTTTAGAACAAGATCTAAATATCTAGCTTGTGTAACTTAAATGAACACACAATCCTTTAGGATGAATGAGATTAGTGTGTGCTTGAACATTTCCAAGAAATGACATTGGATCGTGATTTGAATATTGGTAAACAATACTTTTCGGTGTGTGTGTGTGTGTGTGTGTGTGTGTGTGTGTGTGTGTTATAGATGCATGAATTTTAATGTAATCAGAAGGAGTTCTATTAAAATATAATAAAAACATGGTAAACCAGGATATCATTGAGGAAAGATAGGTGTACTGTGTATAGTGTTTGATTTTTGTCCTGCATATTCTAATAGTTACCCACAGGTTTGACTTTCCTCTTTTTCTTCAGGAATTCTTCCCTGTAATACTGAATCTTGGTTTCCAAGACAAAAATCTTTTATCATCAACTTATTGCCTAAAGCTTTTGTCAGATGGTTTTGCTATCATTTATTTAAATAATCAAATTAACAAATATTGACTGGACTGAAGTTATAAACTAAATTATAAAAAGAATTGCAGAATAATAATGAAACTCAAAACTCTGAAAAAAAAAAAAAAACCATAATCCTTAGTAACACTTCCCTACTATTTATGTCATATTCATAAAGCATGGACCCTGAAATTATGTTATTTGATGGTGGATTCTTTGTCATTGAGTATCTTTGAGTAAGTAAGTAGTCACTAGTGGTTTTTTGAAGAAAAAGTAAGATAATGTGTAAAAGAACATAGCACATTCCTAGTCATATACTCAATGTTCACTAAGCATAGGGTACTATAATTTCCTAGTAGGCATTATCATAATCCTGCTTCAAAAAATTGTTCCTTCTGCTCACAAGTGAACTTTTGGTATTACTTGGGTGTGATTATTAAAGACAACTGAAACAAACTTGTCAGTAATGTTCGCACATAGGTTTTAATAAATTGTTTCAATAAATTATCAGGTTTAAATCGAAACTTTTCCTGCATTTGATAGTGGTATGCTAATCTAATGATGTCCTTGTATTTAGAGGAAAAAGAAAGTTGATATGAAACTAAATTTATCTTCTTTAACATAGTTAACAAAGATTACTGGTGTCTTGGGGAAGGGAATCCAGTAAGGGTTTTAAAGACAAATTTCACCAATTTTAAAAAAGGCTGTATATTTTTGTTTCTTCACATTGTAGTTCCTAGACCAAACCCAAGATATCATGTATATCAACTAAAAATATTGTTTCAATGGCTTTCTGTTTTGCTAATATAGATGTCTTTTTAAAGTTGAAGAGTATTATTCAGCTTATAGTCATATTTTGCCTGAGTGTGTTAATTACTCTCTTATATTCTGTGGGTAGTAGCTGATGGTAGATGAAATATATCAAATACATTATACAGTTGAGAAAAACTGAAAAATTTTGATAAAATGCAACATTCACTTAAATAATTTTGAACACTAACAAGAGAGAACTGAGCAGAATGATCAAAAGTGAAAGTGTGACTCAGGTTGGGTTGGAGAGCATTGTGTATGAGATTAGAGATGATTTCCTCCTGGGGGAATTTACTATTTTTAATAAAGACCAGAAAGAGAAAAAGAGACTGAGCAGAAAGTTAGATATTCTTGCTCAGAGCTTGGGATATACAGGAGAGAGGATAAGAAACAAGGAATACAGTAAGAAGAGTTATTGTATGTTTAATCAGACTGTAGGAGGGAAAGAATCAGTAACTGAGGATATCTTAAGCAATACACATTTATTTTTCACAATTTTGGAGCCTGGGAAGTATGATATCAGGGTACCAGCATGATAAAGTAGAATTTAACTGTAAGACTTCTTTTCAGTTTCCTGACATGACTGACAGAGACAGGAATTCTTCCTACTTTTTATAAAGATACTTACTTCATTATGAGGACTCTACATCCATACACAATTGCCTCCCCAATCCCATCTTCAAATATTATTAAATTATGGCTCTAATATATGAATTTGGTGAGTGGGTCTTTGAAACTTGCATAACATATCCAGAACTCTGCTATGGGCTTCCTTTGTATATGATTTTAATCCATGGAAGATAGAGCGATTAATAAAAGATTTTTCATATGGTAAAAAAATTAACAACATCCTATTTATAAGAGGCACATTGTTTTAGATTGTATGTAAATCAAATTTCAAATATTTTATAGGAATAAAGACAGTAGTTATTAGAATACAATATAATTGAATTAGAAATCAGTCAGGATGATAAACCAGGTAATCCTTAAAAATTTGGAAGTTAAGAAGCATAGTTTCAAGCAACATGTAGATCAAAGAAAGCTATTACTAAAAATAGAATATACATAAATTATGGTAAAAGTGATACTAAGATTAGAGAAAAATTTATAACTTGTAGTGTATAACAGAAGATAAGAATTGTTGTGAGAAAATAATTGCAAAAAATGAGTTAAAGACAGTAATTTAGACATGACAGTAGAAGACTGTCAATAAAATGAAATAAAATAAAACACTGAAAACAGATCAAGTACTGAAATAGAGATCAAGAAAGAAAAAATTAGTTTTTGAAAAGACTAATATACATGTGACAAGAATGATCAAGAAAAAAAATGCACAGAAACTGGTAAGTGAATGGAGAAGTTAGCACTTTTATGGATCCTTCAGAAATTATAATAGCAAAAGAGGATATTATGAATAATATATACTAATAAACTTAAATATTGATAAATTTCTAAAATGCAACATTTACCAAAACTGATGCAAAAGCAAAAAGATGATCTTTTTAGTTATTAGATGTTGAATTCTGAATTTAAAAGGTAAATAAACTCAAACCAACAAAATTCCACCTGGCACAAAGATTGCTTCCAATCTACTTGTCATCTTTTGATAAACTATCAGTTTAAGAATACATCAGGATGGAGCAATTTTAATGGGCAGTAAAGTAGGAATACTCTTCAAGTTGTTTGATATAATAAGTATAACCTCAACAATAAAACCTCATAAGGACATTGAAAGTAGGAAATTTATAGGCCAATTTTCTTTTTTAAAAAAATGTAATGATATATATATATATATATGTATATGTATATATATTTCACATCTTTGTATCCACTGGGGTTCACCCACTACCTTCCCTCCTTGATCACTCCCACTCATCTTCGCATCCCCCAACCCAAGTTGTGTACTTTAGTTTGGTGGTTAGCTTGTTTTAACTTTTCCACCTGGTATAGGCCAATTTTCTACATGAGCATAGCTAAATACTATAAACAAGGTATTAAGAGAATGTAATATAACAATATCCAAGGAAAGATACATTATGGTTAAGTCAGGTTTATTCTAGCAAAGCAAAATTTGTTTTCATATATAAAATTAGTATATTTCACAAATTAACAAAGGAGAACAATCATGTAACTAACTCAATAGAGGCAAAAAAAGTTTATGATAGAATTTTATTTTTTATGATGAATGTTCCAGAAAAATCAGTAAACGGGAACTCTTAATTTGGATTTTACCCAGAAATAGCTTTCTTAGTGAGGAAGGTAAACATTTTCCTTTTTAAAATAGTTGAGGAAGGGAAAATGTGACTGAGTAGTCACTATTTCTATTCAAGGTTATATTAACCAGTACAATATGTCACAAAAAGGAGTCATGATTATTGGGAAAGGAAGAAACACAACCACAACTGTCGCTCTGTGGCTTCTATACATAAATTCCTAGAAATTGCAATCTAATTTAGCAATGTTTCTATGTAAAGTCAATTGAAGAAATATCTGTTGCATATATACCACACATGAGCTGTTAAATAAATTTGAAGCTAAATGTTAACCAACTCACCTAAGCAAATGCAGAATTTTGGGAATTGCTTTTAAACTAATTGACCCTGGGAGGAATAGACCACAGATCTTACAACTAATTCTGACATTTGTTTTTTATAGTCTTTCAACACTCTTTCACCCCCAGCATATCCCTACACATGGAATTACTATTTAAGAGAATAATTTTAATAGAGGAACCTTTGAAAAACATTTTTCAAATGAAAAATGTTTTCATTTTACAAAAAATGAACATTTTTGTATCTGGGTATGACAATATCCAGTTCCTTCCAAGATAGCAGTAACCATCAACATTTCATGTTTAGAAACCATCATCAATAGTTAAATGGGATTTTGTTCTGCTAAGTTTTCTCACTGCTTTCTTCCCAAGTGTCAGCATCTCCTCGTGAGCAGCCTCTCTCTTTCCAAACCCTCCCTGTGGTGAACCCAAATGTTGTTTATCAGATGGGCATAATTCAACCCACTAAAATACATCCTTGCCAATGGGGTTCGTGCTATGAACTCCAGCCTCCTCTGCCTAGTGACATACGCATGTTTTTCTCAATCTGCGTCATGAAGTTCTGTAGGCAGATGTAGGTGGTACCTAACAGATGCAAACTTTTTATTTTCCTTTGTCAAACATGATGGTAGAATAACAATCATTCATTAGTAACAGAAGATTTAGACTGAGTCAACTCTTAGGGCAATATCCATCCTTGTCCTTTCCGGTGTATCTTATCACATCTTAGGAAATAAATAAATCACAAGGACCTTAGATTCTGTAACTCATGTGTTTACTCATACCTTGTAGTGTTTCTGCAAGTGGCTCACTCTTTCCTCCTATACATCCCGAATAAGCAAAAAGGACAATGAAGCAAGAGGTGCTTGAATGGAATTTGAACCTACAGGCATGGCATTTAATTGTTCTCATATTAAATGAATATGTGGTTGATATTATTTACCCTTAACACTGGACATTTTAAAATGAACTTCTAGGACTTAAAAAAAATAAGCATATTTTAATTACCAATTAGTCCTTTATAGATCCAGCATATAGGAAATATGAGAAAAGGAAATGAAAATATAATTATACTTTATTTTAAAAATATCTTCTCTTAACAGGAAGAATGTATAACTCCCTACATTTGGAATTTTGAAAGATCCTAGGTTCAGTTAAATACCAAGTTAAACAAAAACAAGGACTCCAACTATGTAAGCTGTATTATTTTCTCTTAATTTTCCAAATTGTTGAATCTAAGGTGAATTTCAGGATAATTTGGAGACTTTTTCAATTGGCTATTTCATGTGTTGTTTCCAAAAGGTCAGTGTGTTTGTTTCAATAATTTTAAAAAGATTTTGAAAATAAGGGAGATATGAATTTTTATATGTAAACAAGATTATTTTAGAAATCAAAATTGTGATGAGGATCTAAACTTGAAAGAAATGTGTGTAGGAAAGGAAGGGTGAATTTAGGAAGTACTGGAAGATGTGGTATATAATAAAAGATAGAACCACATGATCAAATCACTTGGTATAGTTAAAATCTTCTCACTCTCTTTATAACACACATTTTGATCTCTATCTTCCTGTTTTCAGATTTGGAACTTAATACCACAATAGTTTCAGAAGCATTGCTTCCATTTGCTTAAAAACTTTAAAAACTCATATTTGGATTGCATTTACATTGATGTAGTGCATTCAGTATATTAAAGCTAGAGATCTGTCTTTAGACTGAAGATTCACATTAGCTTAAATCCCAAGACTCTTGCTGTCTCTTAGTAGGTGAGTGAGATGGTTGTTTCTTCTGGGTCCTTGACTTTTGGTTGTAATAACCTACTGTTTTGGGGAGTATCATCTGCATTATCACACTGCTTTCTAGGAAGCCTTCTCAATGTCTATTTTCAAAAGGCCAAGTTATTACTTGAAATATCTTTACATATTAACAGTAAATCAAAATTCCATTTCATTGAGTTAAAATGATTTAGGGCTTCCACAATTGCATTTTTCTTTTTCTTTCTCTGAACTGTCTTTAGAGACATATCAGGCATCGAATATTGATAGCACAAAATCTGTCAGAATGCTCCAACACATGATTTTTGGAGTACTGTTCTAAGCATAAACCTATTTATGTAGCATAGCTTAAGTTTTTTCAAGACTTAAGCTTTAGAATTGGTCATGATCCACCATCTAAAATTTATGCTAAATATTTGTAATCTTAAGATTCCTTTGGCAAGCTGTCATCTGCTTCTTGTCTAGAATATGTGAGGATTTAGCTAAGAGGTTAGTGTCATAGTGCATCAAACTTCATTTGTTCAAAGCCTTCTTCAATTCCTGGATACAATAATGGATCTTCTTGATGCTTTTTACTTTCTGATCCCAAGTGAACACTCATTTAGCCACTGACATTGGTGCTCCTCTATCCAGAATACAGCCTGTTGGGACAGAATCCCATGAACTTGTTTTTTTTTTTTTTTTTTTTTTGAGACTAGGTCTAGCTCTGTTGCCTGGGGTAGTCTCAATCCTGCGGACTCAAGCGATGCATCTCAGGTGGCTGGGATTACAGGTGCCTGCCACTGCGCCCAGCTGCTTTTTCCAGACTAGGTCTTGCTATGAGTTTGAACCTGTGAGCTCAAGCAATCCCTGGCCTCTTGTCTCCCAGTTCTTGGATTAAAGGTGTGCAGCCACCATGCCTGGCCTTGTCAACTTGCTTTGAGGCCAGCACATAGTGGTGACTACTTGACCTAAGAAGACTAAGCTTTCCAAGCACACCAAGTGCTAAGGAACAATTTGTCATAACATAAGTGTCCCTTAAGATAATTTATTCTAGTCCTTGATTCTAGTCTTTATTCTATTCCTTAAGATGTTTTGAGCAGATAGCAATCTTTTTTCCCATCTATATTTCTGGTTTCTATGGCTCCCTTCACAAACACTCCCAAACACCTAACCACTCTACTGCTTCCTTGGAGTATCCTTAATTTAGCAAATATTTAACTGGAAGTTAAATACCTGTCTGAATTGCAGTCACTACAATCTTTGCTCTTCTTCACTGCCTGTAGAAGTGAAATGACTGAAATGATTGACACAGCACTCTCTATCTTGAGGACCCATTTCAACCTCACTTTCTAATTTGTTTTCTACTCTCCATAGGCACAAAGGTCATTGTGATTCATGAAATCAGATTATTTTTGCTATCTTTTGGTTAAGTTTAGTATAGGTGTAAATAGTATTTTTTTCCAGAAGGTAAATGTAATTTCTGCCTACCATTTTCATGATTGGAGCTTTAGCAGAATATCAAAAACAATGGGGGAAAATATCCCTTAATATCCTGTTGTATTATCTTGTAGAGTAGTCAGCAGGCTGTTGAAAATTGTGGTTGGCAATTTTATGGTATTGAAAAAGAGCTAAATGTTCTTATTTTGCAAACAGTGTCTTTCACATAGATATTTGACCTTAAGAGTTTATAGTATATAGTATATGCATGTATTTGAATTGTTCTAATTTAAAGAACCAGATTAACCATAGTGAAAATAAATATATTTTTCTACTATTCTTCCTGTTTGGTGGAAATCAAAGCCTCTAAGATAATGAAATTAGGTGACTCCTTTCAGCTATTCAAGTCTACTAGACTATATATTAAACGTCTGGCAGGTATTCACTTCTTATTTATGTTAACATAAACCAATCTTTTTAAACACAGGATGCTCTTTGGAAAAACAACAATAATGTATGCAATATGGTGAACCACAGTAAGTCCAAAATGCAGATTTTAGTCAATGATTGACATCACTTGTGAATCATGGAGTAAATGAAAAGGATCTCTAATCAGTTACAGGTCAGACCTTACTCCTGAGGAGATACTGGCACACTTTAGAAACTTATTCTGACTTACATAGCATAAGGGAATACTGCAAAGCTGTAACATATTGAAAACTGAGAAATAATAGCTGATTTCAAAGGAAGGATGGAGGATTTTGGTGGAACAGAAGCAAATTTGGGGTAATTTTTGAAAAGAGAACAAACCTTACATGCTTCATGAATCCTAAGGCATTTTTTTCTTTATATACAGTTTGTTAGTGAATTTGTCAGTATAAAAAGTTAAATAGTTTCTTGAAATGGTGATTTTCAAAAAGTGGTGCTGTGAAATGGATTTGTTTCTTTTATGTGAAAAAAAGTCCATGCTAAACAGTTGATTTTCTTGATGATACTTGTTTATTAGATTTAATGACATATTCAAGATGATACATTTGAATATTTGAAGGCTTATTTGAAAATTGACTGGCATATTAGAAATGAGCAAAGTCACTAACTTGTACCATCTCTGACTCATTCTCACAAAAAGAGTATAGCTCCCAGCATTTGAAGTGGTGTTCAAGGGAAGGGGTAAGGTCTGTGATATTTTCTTACTCAAAGCCTGCAAAATTTGAGCTCTGACCTTGGAAACCTTTAGGATTTTGGTTTTGTATCAAAAATCAGTGGGTAATACTTGCTAAATGTTGTGGTGCGTGTCTTAATCTTTATTCTTGTCAAAGTTATCGAGGCCCAGATTTAGAGGCTATTTTTAAATGGGGCCAGGAAGAGATTACCTCAGGAATCACTCCTCTGAAGCAGTTCTGCATAGATTACAGGTGCTGTTTATATATATATATATATATATATATATAGATAGATAGATAGATAGATAGATAGATAGATAGATAGATAGATATATCCATATATATAGATATATATATCTATATATCTATATCTATATATCTATATATATATCTATATATATATATATATATATTCTCCCCCCCCCCCCCAATGTAGGAGACTCCAGACTCAGGAGACTTTCTAGCAAAAGAAGTAGAAATCTATATTTTCATTTTCTCTTTGACTTTAATTACAAGAGAATTCACAATTAATTTGGTGATTAACAATTACATCCACATTTTGATACTTTCTGTTTATTACAATTATTTCAGGTTGTAGCAAGTTGTTTCTTTTCTTCTTTATTTGGTCTTAATGGGTTAGTTCTATCTTTGTCTTCCAATTGTCTTTTATGGTAAAATTTCTCAGTAAATTAATTAAAGCATTCCAATTGCTTCTTTGAAGAGAAAAGGAAATTAAAAAAAATAAAATTAAAATTGTATACAACAATGAACCAAGGTAATAGATGAAACTGAAACTCTTCATATATGTTTTAATTAATATCAGAAGGCACTTGAACTGTGCCCCATTAAATGCTAGCAAATTGTTTGGGTTATAATATTCAATCTAGTAAATGTATCATGACTTGTCCATGGTGATAGTGCCCTGAACAGGACATCTTGCTCTCTCATTCATCATTGAGAGAGCACTCAGGGAAATGAACATTGATTGGGTTTAATGACTTTGGATATTATTCATGCATGATAATCATTACATAGCTTTTTCTTCTCACCCTTCTTTCCTTTAATTTGATGTAAGGAAGAACATGATATAGACTTTTAGTTGTGTCATTGAGTTATTGAGAAATTGTTGGATTGTGATTATTATGTCTTTTTTTTTTGGTATTGTAGATACAAAGTTTAAGAGTGAATGTTGCTTGGGATGAACTATAGGATGTAACTAATGGCTTTGATTTTTTTTTATGTTAAGTAGAAAAACTAATATGGATGCAGCTGATGAAGAAATTTGCAGATAGAACCTTGGTGGTGATTGCCCAACCCATACTTCCTTTCCAACGCTGCGCTTCTGTGTTCTTTCTTTCTCTTCCTATGGAATGAATTTAAAGAACTCATTAAAGATGAAAGGTTCAACTATCCTTGTAAACAAATTTTTAATAAATGCACTAAATCAGTCCCTTAGTTATTTTCAATATTGATAGACGTGAGTTAGAGGGATACATAATTTGGTGTAGTATGAGATTGATTAAGACTCGGTACTCCTTTTTACTATTATCATATGTGTGTATATGTATTTATGTATGTGGTAATATTACATGTAAAAATATGCTATAAATTTATATGTATATATAAATTATATATATTTATTCCTTGTTCATATCATATAAATTTGCCGTATAAAATAGTAAAAAATATTTGAAAGTTTCTGGCTTAGATCTATTTTATTCAAATAACATTTGCAGTCACCCTATCCAGGATTTCCCATTCTGTAACAGTGTTCTAATTGTGGGTATGGAATCACAAGTTGGTGGTCATTATAGAGAAGAATATGATGCAGAATATGAGTGAATCCTTGTGTGCGTATAGGTCTATATTTGAATGACACGAGGCTAAATATGCTTTCCCACATTTACTGTGTGCTTTTTGAAAACATATTAAAGACATCTTAATATATATTCCTTGTTTTTTTTATACTGCCATAAAAACTGAACACAACTCCTTGCCAAATTCAAATGATATTTTATATTTGGCATTTTTCATCGTACGGGTATTGCCAGAACCATCATGCTATTGTAGATTAAATTAGTTTGATAGAATTCATTTTTCAAAGACATTTTTAATTTTTTGGTACATTGTTTTACTCAAGGCATTTGCAAATTAATCCCATTTAAAAAGTAAAATAATTATATATGATTACATATGTATGTGTATATACCATTCCTTGAATATAGTATAAAAGTTGGATAATACTATAGTTTGCCTCTATAGTAAATTTCATAATAATTGAAAAACAGTCTTCTGAGAAGGTACAGTGAACTTCAGAATGTGAGTGAAAATAAAATAAAATTTACAAAGAGGTTGTGTTCCACTAATATGCCTCATATGAACAGTTAGCATAAAAATTAGATGGCAAATCTGACCAAGAGTTTTAAATTACAAATTATACATGTGTGCTAAATTAATTTGAGAATTAATTGAGATGCATGAATTAAAATGAAAAGTAGTTGATGTACAATATTTGGTAATCAGAGTCATTTTTCTACAATTGTTAAATATAATTTGCTTAATAATGCTATTGTTATGCCATTATATGATATATGTAGCTTATTAACAGTTTCATTAATTGCTATTAGAGGAAAGAATCTATGAAAGCTGGTACACATGGGAACAAATGTTGAGGCAGATGGTTGAAATTAGTGAAACATGATCAGTTGCTGAACTAGTTTACTTAATTAGCTTTATACATCAGAATAGTTGAAATAAATTTATCATATTGTCTTCAGAAAATTGTAATTCAGGCAACAATCATCCTATATCATATTTTTAAAAATAACAAGATGAGCAGCAAGTCTGTGGGTACTGACCCATGATCATTACATTGTTCTATTCTGAGTTTCTTAAACTGTATAGAAAGAGTGGAAAATTTTCCTGTTAAGAAGTACCAACTGCACTGACATATTTCTACTGATGTAACAGTGAAAACATTGGGAGAAAAGCAAGAAAATTGGCCACTTCCCACAAAATTTCCTTGAAAAAATTATTCCTTGGTGAATAGTTCCTGATAGAATTAAGTAGAAATATAAAATAATAATTTTCTAGAGCAACTTGATTTTCGGTGAGAACCCATAATTCTGATGGAAGACATCAAAATGGTATTTTCACACTCAGGCTATCCCTGCTATATCTCTATTCATTTGTGTACTATTTATGTCTATTGATCCAATCATGAACATCTTGAAGATGGGAATATGGGGAATCAATTTTTCAGGTATATATCTTTGATTAATTCTTAGATATTTGCACAAGCACTATATTATCAGCAACAAATATTCAAAGATGGTGACTTTTTTGTGAGGGGATATTTCATCTACAAAGTCAGTATTTTATTTATTTATTTTAATTTATTCTATTAATTAAGGTGATATTATGCTCCTCCCCTCAGTTGTTGCTACCAGAGGGTATCTACCATAAATTCTTTTCCATACTCACTACCATTGTCCATTGTGTTTCCTTCCCTCCTTGTTCCTATCCCTCACATCACCACCCCCCCCCACCATGTTTCAATTCTATAGTCACCTTTTAAGGTTTAGTTTTTAAGTGCCCCCCCCACCAGATTCCTAGTTTGGTTTATCTATATTATGCATATTAGCAGTACCACTTCATTTTTATCTTTCTCCTCCTGACTTATTTCACTTAGGGTTATCACTTCCAACTCTATCCACATTGCTGCATATGTCATTAGTTTAGAAAAAAAATGGAGAAATGGAAAAGTAGATATTGGTACTATGAATAAGAGGTCCCCAAAATAGTTTTCAACTATTTTTTCCCAACATATTAAAAGGGAGCTTTTGATGACCATGTATGTGACTATGTCTGAGAGACATTATGCACATATGTTATAGGCTAATGACTTTACTACCTATTAGTACAATAATGGAATTCTTTCTGCTAGTGTTAATTTATAAGATACTTGGTTTAAAACTATAAAGCTGTTGCAACTAGTGGTTTAACTTTTGCCATCCTTTCTGCCTTTATTGATTTCCTTGGACTTGCAAAAGTAGGCAGGAATAAGATCATTTTATTCATAACGCATTTATAAGCATTGTGCCAAAGTCTTTGTACTTTTCTGGTGTCAGAGAATATTTGCATTCTAAACTTTAAAAATCAAATTTTATAATAAAAAAATGAAACATTAATGTTGATAAGTTTTTACATATTTACATGCATTAAAAATAATCTGTTGCTGTTTTCCTAACCTCTTAGATTGCAATATTTAGATGATATTTATTATGGGAAATGCATCATCAATTTTTTGGTATGGAACCACATGAAAAAATCAAATAGTGAAAGCTTTCCTGATGAAAAGGGATAAGGGTGGAGGCATTGTACTCCCAGATTTCAAAAAAAATATTCCTTCCTTTCCTTCCTTCCCTTCCCTTCCCTTCCTTCCTTCCTTCCTTCCTTCCTTCCTTCCTTCCTTCCTTCCTTCCTTCCTTCCTTCCTTCCTTCCTTCCTTCCTTCCTTCCTTCCTTCCTTCCTTCCTTCCTTCCTTCCTTCCTTCCTTCCTTCTTTCCTTTTCCTTCCTTCCTCCTCTTTTGCATCTATTCACCCAAATTTCTCATTTCTCATGCTGCTTTTTAAAGGGATCGCTCTTTTTCCGTGACAAAGGTCATAGCTCCTTTGTTAAAGATTAATTGTCCATATTATGTGGGTTTATTTTTGAACTCTATTATGTTAGTAGTTGTTTCTGTTTTTATTCTAAAGCTATAATGTCTTGATTACCATTGATATGTAGTAGAGTTTGAATTCAGAAGTGTGATACCTCTGTTTTCATTTTTCTCAGGGTTGCTTTGGTTATACAGGATCTTTTGTGTTTCCATATGTTTTACAAGTTTTTTATATCTTTGAAAGTTGTCATTGGAATTTTGATAAGCATTGCATTGAAACTCTAAGTTGCTTTAGATAATAATGACAATTTAACAATGTTCATTTTTCCACTTAATTATCATGAGGTATTTTCCATTTCTTAGTGTCTTATTTCCTTTGAGAGTGTCCTATAGTTTTTAGTGTATAAAATCTTCACCTCCTTTACTAATTTACTGTGATGTTTATTATTTCATCTGTCTACTGATTTTTGGTTGTTCGTTGTTTTTCTAGTTCCTGAGGTATAAAGTTTATTTGAATTTTTCCTATTTATTAATGTGAACCTGTATTTTAGATATTTCTTTCTTAGTACTGTTTTTGCTGTATCTCTCATGATCATCTAATTGCTTGTATTTTCATTTTCATTAATTTTCTGATATGATTTTATTTCTCCTTTAATTTCTATATTGATTCAAGAATTACTAAAAAATGTTTTGTTTAAATGCTGCATTTTTTTCTGAGTGTTGTTTGTGGTTGATACTACCTTTATTGTAATTAGAAAAGATGCTTAATATAATTTCTATTTTCATATATTTTGGACACTTGTTTTGTACCCAAATA
Source organism: Uropsilus gracilis (assembly GCA_004024945.1). NCBI lineage: Eukaryota > Metazoa > Chordata > Mammalia > Eulipotyphla > Talpidae > Uropsilus > Uropsilus gracilis. The sequence goes on along the minus strand of PVHY01011714.1, from coordinate 2,665 downwards.
TATGCCCTATCCCTGAGAAAATTCTATGTGTATTTGATAAGAATGTGCATTCATTTTTAATTTATTTTTGTCTGGGTGACAGATCTAATGGTATAAGTAGGATTTTGAGATCCTTCACTATTATTTACTGTCAGTGGATGCTTTAGGTATATTAATATTTATTTTAAATATTTAGGTGTTCCTGTGTTGGGTGTCTAATTATTGATTATGGTTAAATCTTCTTAATGGATTGTACCTTTAACTATTATATAGTACCCATCTTTGGTCATAGATGACATTTTGTTTGAAATTCTAATTTATTAGATATGCTATAGAATAGCAGTTTTTGATTTTTTTCCTCTGTTATTGACCTGAAATAATTTTCTCTAGTTTTTTCACTTAATGTCTGTCTTTAGGTCAGAATAAATCATTTCATTCTTTTCTTGCCTGTAGTGTTTCCTCTGAGAAGTCTGATAGTAACTTCTTGAATTTCCTTTGTAGTTTATTTACTTTTGCCTCATAACCAATTTCAATATTCTTGCTTTGTTATGAAATCTTGATATCGTACGTTGGTAGGGATCTTGGTGTAGAACTCATTAACTTTAGATAGCTGGGTGTTCTTTCAGCTTCAAGAACTTGTATATATAATTCCTTTCCCAGATTACTTCTTTTATTTCTATTCCTTCTTTCAATAAATTCTTTGTCATATATTTTTTTCTCTTCCCCTTTTGGAATGCCCATTATCCTTACTTTTCATTCCTAATGGAGTTGATAGGTTTTATAGTGTTTCTTCATTTTTGTCCCTTTCTATTTATTTTCATTCTTTTACCTGTATTGTTATATTATGATCTTCAAGGTCACTTGAAGTATTAGTTTGTTTTCATAGCTTTTTGTAAAAAGTTTGAACTCATCTTTCAAACTTTTTACTTCCTGAAAATTCCTTATTTTCTGTTTATTTCTAATTTCTGTTCGTTAATAGTATTTTTCATGTCAGTCATATCCCCCTGCATTTGCTGCATTGCCATAAGAAAAAATATTCAAAGACAAAAAAAAAATGTGAATATATTATCTTCATACCAGACAGAGAGTTAAAAAATGCCATGAAACTGTCTAGCAGGCCATAGTATCATTGAGAATTACATTCTCCCCTTCCCAGGTTAGAGTACCCAGGAGACCGGTGGGAGAAGGGACAATATTCTTCGTTATAAACTGACACTACATGCTTCTCAATCTTTCCCATCCTTTCTGAATAGTTAGCTTCTCTTGAGCCTCATGTCCCCAGTTTCATTTCAGATGTGACTGCTTGTGTCATACTTTAATCCTTGGTCTCTCTGAAGGAAGAAATTACTCAAAGATCTGTCTATCCATATTGCCCTGTGGCTTCATTGTGGAGTGCTATACCAGCACAGTGTTGCTGTAAAGAGTTCTTCATGAGAAACGTTCTCAATAATTTAAACCATTTCTGACTTCATAGCAGCAAGGCACTAAGAATTAAGGAGACTTTTGATTTGTAGCAGTCACTCCCTGATTATTTCAGATTGCCAGTTTAACTGCTAGATAGAAGAGCTACATTGGTCAAGGGACTCAGTCGTCTGTGCTCTCCCTGAGAGTACCACTCTCCTCAAAACTCAAATCTTTACTTTATACAAGCATGAAGTATTTATTTATAAATGAAATAAGCTATCTCTGAATTTTACTTATAATAATCCAGAAGGGTAAGAAAGAAATAAGAAAGTATATTAAAGTTTAGTTATCTAAAATCTTCATTGCATTGGTAAAGCGACAAACTTGGGGAGACTAAAGACCTTATTCCATCAAGTAAAGACTAAAGACCTTGTCCAATCAAGTATAGTTATGGTTAAACTGAAATGAAAATTAGTCACTGATGTCTACTCTTGTATTTAAAACACAGAATATTTTAAATACCTCTTTTAATTTCAATTGCATTGGTTCATTTTCCAGAACAAAAATTAAGAAATAGTAATCTAGCTGAATAAATACTGGTTTTAATCAATTGAGTTATAAATGAATGTCATTTACTTAGGTTGATTGAAATTCAAACTATAATAGACTTAAGGTCTCTTATCTTATTTCTATATTTAACACAGGAAAGCAAAACTTAAAAACTGACATATCTAAAAATTATGTATCTTGGTAAAATTTTTAGCACTGTGTAAGTCTTACTTGGTTCTATTGGAACCCTTTATCACGCTTCTATGTGGTCATAAATGGCTTTTCATAGAAAATTGCAATTGTTCATATGTCTTGCTTCTAGACTTTCTTTTTCTTTGCTATAAATACTTCACAATTTGAATTTCCTGAATATTTTTTGAAAATCACTAGCTAATGTGCTTGTTATGATGTCAGTGGTTGAAAACAACTTGATTTGAACATTTTATCTGTAACTTGAAAGAATAATAGGGAAATTTGGTCAACTATGGTATGTAATCACAGCAGAGATTCAATAATACTGAGTGGGAAAAAATCGTTTTACACACATCACCCAATTTACTGATATTTAGGGCTACCCTTAATATCACTCACTAGGTTGTTTCACTATAATTAGAAAATTTCTTATTTAAGAACCAAAAGTCAAAGTATGGTTCAAATGACTCATCTGATTATATTGTTATCATTTAATTTCATTTATTGTTTTTGCTAGTGATTAAACACTAACATGAGTACC
>PVHY01011713.1:0-47078 GCA_004024945.1 Uropsilus gracilis | reverse complement strand
GGGGTCTTTTGTTGTTCCATATGAATTTCAGTAATTTTTGTTCTATCTCTTTAAAATATATCATTGGGATCTTTATTGGAATTGCATTGAATCTATAGATGGCCTTTGGTAGTATAGCCATTTTGATGATGTTGATTTTTCCGATCCATGTACAGGGAATGTCTTTCCATTTTTTTACATCATTTTCTATTTCTTTTAATAATGTTTTATAGTTTTCTTTGTATAGGTCTTTTATGTCTTTTGTTAGGTTAATTCCCAAGTATTTGATTTTCTTTGGTGCAATGGTAAATGGGTTTTTTTTTTCTAATTTCTTCTTCTTCTGATTGATTCTTTGCGTATATGAATGCTGTTGATTTTTGCATGTTGATTTTGTATCCAGCTACCTTACCAAATTGGTTTATTATTTCAATCATTTTTCTGTTGATTTTTCTGGGTTCTCTACATAGAGAATCATATCATCTGCATATAATGATAACTTTACATAAGCACTAGTTGACATTGTAAACCTAAAGCATTTCTTTTCAAATGGAAAGATAGGCTTGTTCATATCACTCTTTGCTTTTATATTGTTCTGAAGGTCCTAGCTTGTGCTCTACCACAGGTAAAATATAGTAAAATTTTATGGGTACTGACAAAAAAAGAAATAGAGCAATATTAGTCACAGTTCATTAGTGTATCTAGAAAATAAACAGTATAAATGACTTATTTAAATTAATGATTCAGTTTAGAAAATTCTATGGTTATAAAATCATTATACATCATAATAAAAAAGAAAACTGCATTTCTATTCACCAGCAACAAACTATTAGAGAGTATACTTTGAAAAAAGGATAAAATTTATTATTGTTAGAAGAAAATAGAAAGTACCCAGTAATATATCTAACAAAAGATATACAAATTCTTTGGAAACAAAACTATAAATCTTTATTAAGAAATATTTGATAAGAATTAATGAAATAGATTTATACTATGTTCTTGGGTATAAGACCTTTAATTGTAAAAATGTAATTATAACTCTAAATGATTTATATCAAGAACCAGCATACTTCATAATGAATCAGATGGGAAATATTTTAGGCCTTGTGGGTCATGGAATTGCTATCATACCTACTGTCTTTGCCTATGTAACTTGAAAGCAGTCGCTGGTCATTAGAAAAGAAATTTACATTGTTGTGTTCCAATAAATCTTTTAGAGAGACAAAGATATGGATGATGAGGTTTCACTTATGGCTTGTTATTTGCCAACTCCTGATCTGTATATTCTATGCTTAGAGAAATTGTAGTCACATCTGAAGTCTGTGTGTGTGTTTTATGTGTGTGTGTATGTGTGTACGTAGGTAGGTAACTTACAAGCTAATTCAAATGTTTCTGTGATCAAATATTGGCTTAAGAATGACCAAAATATTCCTGGAAAGAAAAAAAAGTCATTTATCTTAACAAAATTAAGATGCTATAAAGCTAGCATTATTGAGACAGTGGGTCATTGGCACAAAATCATCAAATAGATGAATGGTACAAGATGCAGTGCACAGATCTTGTTGCAAAATACAGAATGGTCATTAAAGATCACAGGGAATGTGTTGATCACACAATCACTTATCTTGACACAACCATTTCTCAATATGGAAACTGAGTGCCATTGAATTCCTCTTCAATTCATAGACAAAACTTTCTGTGTGAATTGGACTTTAAAATTAGAGATGTATTTAAAAATGTTTAAAAGTATGAAGGTCTTTTTTAAATTCTGGAGTAAAAGAATATTTCTTAAGCAAGACAAAAAAAATAAACCTGAACCCTTGAAAAAAACTATCTGTTTCAGTGTAAGAGTAAAAGGAAAATTAAGCTAGGATGAAAAAATTTAATACATATAAAAAACCATGCAAATGCATAGAATATATTATAAATGCATAGAATGCATAGAATACATACAAATGCATAGAATATATTAATATTTTCTATGCATAGAAATGCATAGAATATATTAATATTCTATGCATAGAATACATACAAATGCATAGAATATATTAATAATTTCTAGTTGTCATTTAAAACAGAATTGCATAATAACCTGTTTGAGAGATGAATGAGCACTTCAACTAAGAGTAAACATAAATTGGGTGTAAACACCTGGAAAGATGATAACTTTCAATAAATATCTGGAAAAGGTAAATTAAATATGCAGTGCAGTGTTTTAAAACCCTTATTTTGACAAAATCAAGGGGAGTGGACCAAGATTTGACTGGGATATTCTATGCTCAAGAGAAAAAACTGTTAGATCAAATTTAGAAAACATTCTACAAATATCTACGCAAGTTGAAGATATTAATACCTTTATGATCCAGAAATCCCTACTCTACAAACAAGGGAACTATTGCTTGATTATGCTAAGCAAACATTAAAGAAATATTTGTTGAAATATTGTTTGCAAAAGCAAAACACTCTAAACTACTCTAATGGGAATGAATAAATACACTGAGGTATTGAAGTATGTTCATATAACTGAATTCTATAAAGTGGTGTGAATGAAATAATTACAACTAGATATACTGATGGATGAATATTAAAATCATGATATTGAATAAAAGAAGCAAGTCCCAGTTGTCACGGAAAAATATATTAGATCTTGTGAATTCTTTGGTCAAATATGCAAAACAAACCAATACATTCTCAAGATACATCAATAAATGCTAGTTATTTTCTAATAGAAAACAAAAGAATCAAGCTTAGAAAATAAGGTAACTAAATAAGAAGAACAGTGAAAACTTTTAAAACACTTCAGTGATTTTTCAATTTTTTTTAATTTGAATGTTAGGGGCATACCTAACATTTTGATATGGGCTAGTGATGTAGTTAAAAATTGCATTGGTGCCAAAATAAACTGGTGGGTGGAGTCTGAAAGATCCTTCCCCCCCCACCCCCCCAGAAGAAATGGGAAATAGGAAAAGTTCAGCTAAAAAGGATGAGTGAGGAGAGAGGAAGAAAAGAAAAATGAGAATGGCTAACTAAAAAAAAACAGGTTCATGTGGCTTTCCAGGGGAAGCCCCCTGGAAGAGTGAGCCAGTGGTGGCAAGGAGCCATGGTGGGAGAGTGGTGGACAGAGAAGCAGTTGGTGTGGTGTCAGTTGCCAGAACAGCAGGGTGGTGGTGACCAGGAACTGCTGAGGGTAGGCCTGGTAAAATGTGGCTAGATGACGTTGACACCAGGCCTGGTAAAGGAAGCTCATGGAACTGCAGCAACCCAGCAGATTTGGAAAGCTGAATTGTGCATCAGCAATTGTGGGAAAAGTTTGAAGAGTCTTGGAGAAGCAGAATAGTGCAGAACACTGGAGAAGAAGTGAAGAAAAAATGCCTGACAAGGACTGGACTTTGCAGAAGTGACTACCTCTCAGATTTGGAGGGGCAGAAGGGCATCATCATGGACATGTGTTTGGGACTTTCGAACTAAATGATGATTAGGGTAAGATAACTGACTACTTGTGGCTTTAAGGACTTTTTAAACTGTTGAATACCCTGGTAAATAAACCCTATTGTTAAATTACATCTTGTCTGGCAACTTCCTTTCATGAGTGGTACAGAACTGAGGGAATCTGACTGACAGAAACCACATTTGAAAAGTGACCTGTTGGTTTGGAGGATTCTCCCCCATTTTTTTACCCAATTTTAATTTATTTGTCCACATGCTACAAATTCTTATTGTATGCATTTATAACAATAATGAATTTTGACATACTATGCAAGTAAAACTTTAAACAAAATTATGTCAATGATGAACAAAAGTAGCAAAAGTCAAGGAAGCATTCTTTGGTGAAATTTAGGCTCAACTCTCCAATATACTTCTAGGAATTTTCCAGACATTTCTAATTTTAAATGTCTCCAGATTGTGACAAGTTGACCCTTTCTTTTGTGATATTACTCTACAATGTCTGGAGAGACAGAGCAAAAGATTCAAACTTTCATCTTTAGAAGAATATTATATAATTGCAATCTATTGTCTGAATCTGAAAGAATGACCACTAATTTTAGAGTACAGTAAAATTGAGGGAAAAGATACAGTTAGTAGAGCCCCATGTTTTTGTATGATGTGATCCATTATTATGTCTTCCAAGTAAAGAGGTTTCATACTATAATAACTCTAACCCAAAAGTTTGAGTCTTTTGCCCTTTTAGGGAAAGAATTCACAAGAGAGCACTAGAGAAGGATTTATTAAAGGCTCATTCACAAGGAAACCAGTGCTGGAAAGGAGAATTAAGTTGGCTTCTAGAAGAGAATTAGAGGAAGATATTTAAACACTAATCCACAGGCAGAGCTGAGGACTGCATCATAACTTGTTCTGGGCATATGCAGATGAGTTATACTCCAACTGCCCAGGTCAACTATTGGTCTTCTTCATCCAGGATATTGTGAGATAATCATTAGTCAGAATCTAAAGAAATTTTGCCTCACATGATGTCTCACCACCACCTGGTGGACCAATTTATTTGTATTTGTTCACCTGTTTATACAAAGTGAGGGCCAACTCATTCTACTGACTCACAATTTCTTTTATTAGGTTGCCTTAATGTTCCTGGCCCCTTTAGTGAACTCAGAAGTTCAGATGTCAGTCTATTAATAAGTCCTAAGGTCTTATGCTAAGCACCACTCTACAAAAATAAGATCAGAATTTCAAAGAGTAAGAACAAACTTTTTTTTAAGTTCCTCTCATAATTCTAATCTGAATCCAAGGTCAATGATTCTGTATCCTTTTATTTCTAATTTTTGTTTCTTTAAAGTGAAATAAGATATGTACAGAATGTGCAAAGAAAATCTGAATGCAGGAGATGTATTAATTTGCATGTGCATGTATATGTGTATAGAAATCTATATCTATATTTTTATTTTCCAATTCCTACAGTTCCCCATACATCTCTAAATCAATGTAACATTTAAAGAAATTCCATTTCAGTCTTTCTGAAACCATCAATTTTGTTCTCATAGAAACAATACTTTTCTTTTATCATTCATATTTCAGTTTTACATAATAGTTGAATTATATATAGTAACAAGTATGGTAACAATTATAGTAACTGGCATAGCTGGCAATATCAGATGTGGGAATAAAAATTGAGTCCTGGGAAGCATTAAAGAGAAACACAGGGAATTCAGAGAAGTAAGCTACTAACTGTGCGTTTGACATCTTGTGGGTAGGTTTTTACAAAGGAATAGAGAATTTTTAGTAGTTAGAATGTAAAGATCATTTAAAAGAGAGAGAAAAAAAACAATAGGGCATTCTGATTAAATAGTGCCTTTTTTCAACAATTATTAAGTAGGGATGGAGAGAGAATTCTGGAACAACCACATAGAGTATGGTAGAGTGAGAATACAGCCTCCCAGCCATGTGAATCCTCACACACCACCTCATTAGGTCTGAGGAACTCTATTGGGATCATGCTTCCTCACCAGGTTTGAGGAATTCTATTAAGATCTGAGAAAAACAATTCACCCATTAGCTGGGGATGTGAGAAGGGGAAATAACCAGGGGAATTAACATGTGTTCTGTCTTTATGTCTTGTCCTTTAAGAATGAATAAAGATGAATGAAACTATATATAAACTTATGACAACACAAAATGGGAACATTTCCTGGAACTTTCATAAGGAAAAAACCTTGGATATGTTTGTGGGATAGATACCTGTGATGTTACCATTTATAGAATATACATGAATGTATTTGGTCATTTAGATAATGTATTTCTCACAAATAACTGATATTTGACCTTCATCCAGAGTTCCTGGTTCACAGTTCTCAAAAGCCTTGAGATTTCCTAAGTATAGAAAGTGTTAAATGTATCTCTTGTCATATTAATGAAAATGACTTTGAGAAAACACTTTAAATGGGAGCAGGTTGCCAGGGAGACCAATATGCATAGAAAACATGACTCCTACCTCTGATTTCCAAGCAGGGGAGGAGACTAGAATTGGAGAGTAATCGACAAAGTCCAATGAATCAATTAATCAGTAATGAAGCTTCCATAAAAGAATCAAACAGAGGGGCTTTCAAGTACGTCCTAGTCGGTGAATATGTGGAGATTTGGGGAGAATGGTGCACTTGGAGTCATGTCCTTTCCCTTTACCTAGACCTATGTATCTCTTCATCTGGCTATTCCTGAGCTACATTCTAATAAATTGGCAATCTATGAGGAAATGGTTTTCCTGAGTTACAAGAGCTATTAACTGAGCGAGTGAAGGGTATCCTGGGAACCTCTAATTCTGCTCGGAAGCAAAGGTAATATCCTGGCTTGAGACTGGTCTGAAGAGAACACACTTGGGAGACTGAATCTTTAACCTTTGAAATCTAACACTATCCAATGAAAGATCTGACACTATCTCTGAATAGCTAGAGCCTGAATTGAGTCAGATTCTCAAATGTCTCCTAGTGTCTAAGCGCTGTTTGTGTGGGGAGTCTATACTCTCATGATAAATTGGGTTCAGGACCGTACAACCTTACAGACTGGAAGTTTTACTAAAATTAGAGTTGAAGGGGGTGTTATCCCTGTTGTCCTCATTTGTTTTTGTCCTTCTGATGAAAGTCTGTTGCATTATATCAAACAGCTAATAAGGAGTGCTTAGTATCATCCTCCTGTGAATATTGAGATGTGGTATAGCACACGCCAAGGGGATTTTTCTCTCAAAGGTTAGGGAACTGGGATTTTTTTTATGGTTAAATATTTAAATATTTATTTTATATTTATTTATTCAATTTATTTCTTATTTGTTTTATTTTACATCCTTATCTACCCCAGGGTTCTCCCACCACTTTATCACCTGTGAGTGACCCTCATCTTAGTCTATTAGTCTTAGTCTAATTATTATTAGTCTATTATTATTATTAGTCTATATAATTAGTCTATTATTATTATTAGTCTTAATCTATTGTGCCCCTCCCACTTCCACTTCTCCCTCTCCCCCCTCATGCTCCATGCTTCAATTTTGATTAGTTTTAAATTTTTCTTGTCTGTTTGTTTTCCCGTTATCCCTCATATAAGTGAGATCATCTAGTATTTCTCTTTTTCTTTCTGACTTCTTTCTGCTAGCATGATTCCATCTTGCTTCATACATGTTGCCACAAATGACACAACTTTGTCTTTTTTGATTGAAGTTGGGGAACTGGAATGTTTATCCTCCAATCTTCACCTGTCATTGGCTGAAGGTTGCTTCTGTGGTTGTTAACTCTTAAGGTGGTACAATGACTGCTTAAGGCAGGCAGGTAAAATCACAGGTGTTCATTATAAGTTCTCTTTGATGTGCAATGAGTGAGGACTAATACAGACATCACTTTATCATGGATGGCATCTACTGTTCTATTTGATTTTCTTACTTAAAGGCAGTACTCTCTGAAGTCATCTTCTGCACCCTCTGCTCTGGTGGTGTTTTCTGTAATTGGGATTTGCTAGTGTAAGCAATGGCATCTGACACCTATACTCTATTCCCTAAACTCAAGCAATATTGGTGTCTACCTTTTGTTAGTATGTAAGTGCTGGTTCAGGGAGTTTTTTAAATATATTGAATGTTAGATATGCCTAGCTATATTGTGTGGAGGTTAAGGAACTATTTGTTCCATAAGAACATTATAAGATGTTAGGTGGACCCAAGAATATATGTAGCATGGAATTCACAAAGATAAACATGAAAACTTTTTTTTTCATTTGCTTTTTTCTGCTTATGTTTTTAATTGCAGTTGAAAGGAAACAAAAGCAGAAAATTTTAGTGATACAAAAGAGTATGTTACTAAATGAGGATACTGAATGTATCTTTGATTATAAATATTTACATTTCTTATTTCTGATTACAAGTGAACATTAAAATTTTAAACTATTTTCTAAATGACTGCAAGTGAAACTAAAATTTAAAAATAAGTAATATGGACTATAAACTGGTACTTTCCAAAATGTAAAAGTAGAGGACAAAATTTTAAATGAAATAGTAGAAAATACAGAATTAAGGACAAAGAATTAGCTTAACAATTGACAATGTCACTGAATCAAACAATGACAATAAAACACAAGTAATACTTCTTTAAAAATGTGAAAAAATCTTCATGACCTCAAAGTCAACTTACTTAAAAACATTGAAGTTTATTAAGATATTTTAGTAAATGTTGATAAGCACAATTTAATTAAGTATATGAAATATTTTTCACTGACAGTCAAAGGAAATAATAGCTTCCAAGAAAGAAATAATAATCAGCCTAGATGGTGATTCTCTTAGGAAACACTAAAAGGCAGAAAGCAATACATTCACTCTACATAGTTTTGTTGGGAAACATCATTATCTAATTCATAATTGGCAGATACTCCTTATTTAATGCATACAAGTCACAAAATAAAATGTCTTTATTTGTTGAAGGGCTCAGAATTTATGATGACAATGTACTTTCCTTGAAAAATAAATGACTTCACTATGAACTCCAAAGAGCTAGGAGAGAAATAAGAATCTGCAATTCAAGAATGAGAAAGTCACAATATACAATTATAGATCATGGTCATTAAGACAAGTTCAAATAAAATAGCTTATAGAGCTGTAAAATAAGATCATGCAATTGAATGACAATTTTGAATTTGACTTCTTGTCAAAAATCTTTTAGTACCAAAATATATTTTAATCATTATTATCTGACTTTGCGAGTATCATAAAACAGATACTTGAATGTCAAGAAATAAGAATGAGAATATTATAAAATAATGTGGAATTACTTTTCTTGCTTATCAAGACTCCCACCTCTGATTTTTATTATTTTGATTTTAACTTTGCTATATGAAGGATTTTAAGTTGGAATAATATAGGTAGGTAGATAGATAGATGATAGATAGATAGATAGATAGATAGATAGATAGATAGATAGATAGATAGATAGATAGATAGATACTCCCTCTGTATAAAGGGATACTTCCTCTGTATAATATATATATATATTATAAAGAGGGAGTATCTTTTATGTGTATTATTTTGTTTTCTTAATTATAACTGTCTATTATTTAGTGATATAGGTGTACACTTCCTAAGGAGTATGTTACCAAACAGCACACATCAAAAATGGACCCATAGTACTTCAACATAGTTAAAGAGTCTTCTATTATTTTCTGTGTTATCATACTTTCTCTGGTAACCTCAATTTATTGTCAGAAGGATCAAACAATTTATATTTATTCTACAGTTAGAAGGAAGCAAATAAAAGTTTCTAGCTGAAATCCTTATCCTTGACCCTGATCAGAGGGGTTACACAGCAGTCCCTCCAAACTGAGATACTGACATACACAATGTCCCCAGTCATTTAAGTTGCTAATGACATAATCGGAGAAGAAAGGTCTTCCCATAGAAGGGAAAAAGTAAGTAATAAGAGTTTTTTTCCACTGGAACTCAACAAAGGTAGTTCTGGTCTTAGGACAAGACCGACTCTTGATTCCTGATTGTCTCTGAAAGATAGGCATTCGTGGGGAGAAGCTGTAGCAACAGGAATTTTATTTTCCCTGATTGACTGAGACACAGTGAATGAGAAGTGGATAATGCAAACACCACAAACTGCTCCCAACCACACAGGGAGACTATCATACACCCACTTTCTAGTAGTTAGAGAGAATTGATTTGATGAAAATCAAGGGTCCAAGGTCTTCCTAATAACATTTTCATGACCCCTGAAACTAAAAGGTGGGCAAATAATATCAGATTCCATCAGGTACTGGAGATAAACCCAGATAGACTTTTCCTATCAATGCATGGAAGAAGACAAGTGAACACAACCTAAGGATATTGAAGCCAAAGGGTTGATTTTCATCCTCTGTTTTATCAATGACTCCACAAATGGATTACCTCAAAAAAACAGGTTAAGTCGTTGAGACCTGAATGGCTGCAGCTTTGTTTATGGCTTCCTCCATTTCTGACATGGTTCCATGTCAGAAAATGTACGTTTCAACTATTGAGTTCTAATTTTTTTCAAACTGAGGGCACAAAGTTATAATAATGCTAGAATGTATATAACAATTTTGGAATAAAGATGGTCTTTATGGCAGTTTTAGAAGAATGGCGAAGATGGCAATAACATAAATGGTCAATAACAGGGTATTGACAAATAATTGTGACACATCAGATCATGGAAATCATTAAAAACCATGTTTTTAAAATATAGTTAGTGGATTCTTTTAAAGTTATGAGATTATAAAGGTCATTTTTTTTCTTTCCTATATGGAAAAATGGCAATCTATTCCTTCTCTAATTAGAAAAGATAAATAAAGCATAAAGAATAATACTTTTAGAGTTAGAAAAACAGATGAAAAGATGATTATTGTAGAGGGCAGGTAAATGACCTTGTTTGGGTTAGATCAGTCCCAAAGTGTCCATCATGGCTACAGTTCTACCTCTGTGCATCTGAGTGGAAATTCAGAGTAATATAACATGTGTCAACTCCTGCCATAAGCTATAAAAAAAATAATATCTTCCAAAAAGACAATAGCCATTCCAAACTAATGGTGTGCTAAATGCTACTTTTGGAAAGGGGACTATAATTTTACCCTGGGAGTGAAGCCAATGAACTCAATCCAACTTTATTTATGTTTCACTGTGTGTAGGATTGTTCCTTCTGTCCCAGATATTCCGAAGACATTTTGATATTTACGAGTTTTAAATCTCTTTCTTCAAGCTGTTTGACTTCTAGGGCTTGGCAGTGTCAAGCTCACTTGTTCTTTCTGAAAGCTTTAAGAAGTTGCTGTTCTTGCAGTTTTCTCTGAATCAGTAAGTCTTTTTTTTTTTTTTTTCCTTTCCAGACTGAAAATACACTGCAATGGCAATGCATTGCTGAATGGAATGAGATGCATCTACAGAAATTCTTTCTAAAGGAAGCCAAGAGGCTCAAAGAAAGAGCCCACATGTACAAAGTCAGCAGACTACAGGACCCAACATGCCTTGCATGTCCAAGGGGAAGTGAAATTGCCTCTGTCCTGACAGAAGGAAGGAGTTTATGCCAAACCTGACACTGGTCACAGTGTCACAAAGGATCCTTTACACAAAGGATGTGTAAGGGAACACTGACTTTGATCAAAGGAAATGCTTATGTCTCACCATGAGAAATGTACTTTTTAATTTGCCTTTTGTTATTTCTGAATAAACCCATTTTGCTCATGAAAAAATTTTCTTCTTTTGAGGTTGACACGACTTTTCAAGCAGTCAAGTGAAAACAGAGCTGGAGATGCAGCCATACTTTGGAATTCATGAATTTACCTAAATGTTTTAAATACTGAATTGTGTATCCCCTAAGATATGCTAGATCCCCAACTCTATACCAATAAACTTTATTTTAAAAGGAAATAAATTAAAAATCTTTACAGTTGTAATTAAGTTCAGATGAGGTCATGAGAGTGAATCAGTAATTCAATATGGTTGATGTCCTTATATAAGAAGATAATAATGTGACTCACAGACTCAGAGGTAAAACGCCATGTAAAGATAGAGCCAAAGATTGAAATAATGCTGATACAAACCAAGATCCAAGGATGAATAACCACTACCAGATCTAGGAAGTGACAAAGAAGGGTTTTCCCTTTTAGCTTTCAGAGGGAGCATGGTACTGCTCTCACCTTGATTTTGGCAATCTAACCATAAGAACTGTGAGATAACTGTGGTTTTAAGTCATTAAGCTTGTGGTCCTAGGATAATGCAACTTTAGAAAACCAATATAAAGTTATGAAATATGCTGTTTCAAGGATGTAAATAGTGATATTTGTCTATTAAATTTATTTTTATTCATATTTTGTTAGTACTGGGTGTTATGAGCTCTATTGCTGAATGAGGAAACTGCAACTCATGTAGGTTTCAAGGTCCAGTTAATATACTTAAAGCTTTGTGTCTGCTCTTAATAACACCAGAGTCTAAAGAATGAGTCGAAATACACAAGCAAAAAGGTAGCTAGTTATACCAATGGATGCTCTAAATAACTTCAATATATCTGTATAATAATGAATAATTATAACCCTATGGACTATTTATCACACTTTCTGCTGTCATTAAATGGCACTTACCCTGTAAAGGTCTCATCCTTTGCATCTTAATCTTGCCAAGTACCCTGGCAGAACACTGAAATTTCCAAATTATTTTTAAAAAACTGCCACATACAAAAAGTTTATGCTAAAGGAGATAGGAGAAAATAAGTTGCTAGCATAATGTCAACTTTTTTTTCCCTAATATGTTCGCTTCTGACTCATATGAAGGACCAGATAAAGATATCTTATTTCTATAAAATAACTGGTGAGACAATGGTCTAATATGTGTGTTCTTCATAAATTCAAGAAATTTTTATGTCGACTACTCTGTGTCAAATAGCAAACACAACCACACCTGTATTAACTTGTGGCTCTGTTCATTGAGTTGAAGAGGAGATGAAAAATAAACAAATAAATACATAACAAGAGTGATAATATGAGGGAGAAAAGTGAAACAGTTTAAGAGTTTTAGATTAAAAGAGGAAGATACTACCACTTAAGATGGAAAATCAGAGAATGCCTCTCTGCTTCAGAGATTTTGATTTTTTAATGTGTGCTACCCGTAATACCTGTTTCACTCATATGCAGTCTTTCTTTGGTGAACTTAATACTTGATTCTAAAATAACATTCTTTCTCCATCCCTATAAATATAAAATGTAGCTTCCACTTATAGCACATTATGTTTCCTATGTTTAAAAGGAAGTACTATAAATAAAGGACTTTAATCATGTACAGATAGAAGCACATGCAGACAGCACCAAAACTCATTCTACTCCAAATGTGTGGGCATTACTGAAGAACCAGAGTTCTTAGGTAATGTGTTAAAATAATACATCTGTCACATCTGATGCAACAACACTGTCAAAATGATAGCTCATATTATGATTATATTGAATACTGCAACATTTGTAGTAAACATTTGGTTAATGTTTTTCAGAAAGACATACTAATAAAATGATATTCTTACTGAAGTAGGACTTTTCATGTAATATTTATTTCAACTGTCATTACATAACTGTGATGCAATCAGTCTATCAGGTATATTTAGCCTACTTTCGCCCTTAGAAAATAGCAGAAAAGACAGGATTGCATTGGGACCCTTAGTTAAGAAATGTCAGACTGAGATACACAAAGTAGTGGAAATCTGCACAACTTTAGGTGAGCTGGGGGATGGTTACATTAGAAATTTGAAATAGACATTTTAAGATTTGTTGGGCTCAAGGATAGCACAGTGCATTTATTTTTATGGACTTAGTCAATAGCATATCCAAATCTATCACGAGATTGATGTTTCCCATCTCCTCTCACTATCTCTCTGTAGAATGTGTGGTATCTATAACTGGTAGGGCATCTAACCCAAGCCATAATCCTAATTTTATGTTCTGATAGAATGTTAATTATATTGTTTGCCTGCAAATTTACCCAAACTGATGAATTTAGGAAAATGAGATGCTTTTCCATTTTCGTATTCTCTCATACCCCTTTAGATAAACAGCACATGAGAGTTCCTCTAGAGAACCATCTTCCCCCTTCCCAATGTCAGTTCACATAGCCAAGGTCACAACCGGGACAGTTTTTTCTGGGAACCTCTAAGAAACCTTACAGAATATACCCAATAAATATCAAAATGTTGGGAGGTGTGGAAGACTGTGCATGAATTCTGTTCCTTGTTGACTGTGGAATGCAAGGCATCAATGTCTGTGCACATCTAGGTTGCATTAAGTTCAAGTTGAGTGAGCCCTTACGGCTTTGAAGAAATCCCTGATGCAGAAAAACAGACATGGCAGACCTCTAAAGCCCTTAAAACAGGGATAAGTCTGGATTAACCTAAACTGATTGGATATCACATCCCTAGGATTACAGTGAAAACAGTGATGGTTCAAAATGATCATGTTGACTGAATTGTAGCCAATAATGGAAACTTTTTTCAACAGTTGTGAAAAGTGAAAATCCTTTATTTTTTTCACTGGACTTGGAAACATGAGATTCTAAGGTCTGGAACACTAAATTACACTTATAGTGATGAAGGAAATTCCAGTACAAGGGAAATAGAGCCAGGAGAGGAAGAGAGAAAAACTGGATACTCAGGATATTACTTGAGCAGACGGAAGTTACAGAGCCTAAAGTCAAACTGACAGCTTGGGTTTTTAATTCTTGCAAGGCAATACATTTTCTAAATTGGTTACTAAATCAATTTCAGTTGGGTTCCAAGTTGAAAGACTCTTAACTTGATGTTAATCCACATGAGACATGAGACTGGAAGCATCAGCATCGTATGGAAATGCAGAGTTGCAGTCCCCACCCAGGAATGCTCATATCAGAAACCCACAGTAACCTTCCAGAAACATTATTCTAATGGATGCATTAGGATAGTGGCCTAATCTAATCCAACAGAGGCCAACATCAACGATAAAGAGAATTTAAATGCATCATCACTTAAAAAAACAAACTAAGGTAATTTTAAATGGGATTTTATATCCGTAGCAAGTAACTTTCTAAGTATACTACATGTATGTAGAAGAAAGAACATTCACAATAACTTAAAAAATTCCAAGGCAACCTAGAAAAACACTGCAGAAGTAACTGCTGTATATTTTTTCATTTTTCCTTATTAAAATTTTAGATTTATCTGCATAGCTATGCCTCGTTAGAAGGCTTGAAGACTGAAAAATGAAGCCACAAGTTTTAGATTCATTTCTTTAGTTTATATATATTCTGACCCAAGCCAGATACCAAAACAATTACACTGGATACTTGGGGGACGGGGGAAGGACTTTTTTCTCTTCATGGTAGAAGTGCTTGATGAAATTTGATTTCTATCATCTCAGACCTTGAATGGTACAAAATAACTATTTTCTATATTTAGAGTCTATGAAAATAATAACTAAGGAATCACTGAAGAAAAATAAATTCTAAATTTGATACTGTTGTCCTCTAAAGATAAAAGAGGAATTAAAATTTAGTTTATTTGGAAAGTTAATGTAGTCAAAATTCATTAATTTGGTCAGGTTTGGGGAAGACCAATGTATATTAATGGAATAAAAATTATGAACCTTTTAAAAATTGGGGACATTTCCTAAATATGAATCATATTCTGTCAACAAATTATTTATAAGCAAAAGTCTTGCAAGCTCCCTTTTAATTCCTGATTAAGATTTGCAGAATTCAAGCATATGGAAATATAAGCATATTCTAAAATCCAAGAAAAATTTTGGATTTCTGACATTGCTTAAATAATTTTTCTTACACTCTATATATTGTTAGACAACATTTTTTCATAATATTATTAATAATTTCCCAATCCCAGTATTGCCAGGAATTGTAATGTCAGTCATGTAAAGAACTAGAAAATAATTTCCAAGGACATTGTGTTGTAATTTGACTTGATGGTGATCATGATGTAGCATATATTAATATTAAATTATAATACTGTACACCTTAGACACATTGATGTTATAAATCAAAGTTACCCCAGTTTAAAAAAAAAAATTAAGTGCTTAGTTGTCAGCTCACCAAATTCTGATTATTGTTTTTTCTTGGCAGACAGATAAACCACAATAGAAATTCTCCCTGAACAATTGATCTAACCAAGGATGAGAGTTACAATGAAGTTCTAGTTCAGCTTTGCCTTTCTAGAATATTTATCACAGACCTTGACTGTCCACTCTCTTTTCCTTTTCCTGATCAGAGTGGAAAACCCCAAAGCCAGAGGACATGACTCTGTATTCTACATCTTGTTTTTGTAAATAAAATTTTATTGCACCATAGCTATGTCTATTTAGTTTACTTTTGCTTGATTATGGACACTTTTACACTATAATGTTAGTAGTTGCAACAGACGGTTTATCACTCATGAAGCTGAAGGTATTCAGTTTCTAGCCTTTCAAAAATAAATTTTGGCAACTGTTAAAAAGTTAGGATCAAATAAGATATTGTTCAGTAAATATATGTGCTTCAGTAGATAAAGAAACTGTCTTACATCTAGACAGCAAAATATTATCCATCACTAAAAATAAATGAGCTATCAAGCCATGAAAATACATGGAATGAGCTTAAGTGTGTTTTAGTAAGAGAAAGATCAATCTGAAAAAGCTACAATATGACTCCAACTATGTGATATTTTGGGCAACAAAATCTATGAGGTACTAAAAAAATCAGTGGTTAGTAGGAATTAAGGAGAAAGGAATTCTCAATAGATAAAGCACAGAGAATTTTTAGTGCAGTGAAAACTATGATACTTTGAAGGTTGATACATATCATCATACATTTATCCAAAACCATAGACTGTAGGACATCAAGAGAGAAGCCTGGTGAGTGATTACGAAATCTCATAGACTCATCAGTTGTAACAAATGTACTATGCTGCTGGGGGACGTTTAGAATGGAGAGGGTGGAAGTGTGTAGGTGAAAGGGGAATATGGGAAATCTCTGTGTTTTCACCTCTGCTTTCCTGTGAACTTAAAACTCATGGAGAAAGTTAATTCTATTAGTAGACAGAAATAGACAGACAGACATACAGACAAACAGACATCAAAGTTTCCTGATCTCTGCTGCAAAGGCTTGTGCAGCCAACACATGAAAGGAGCATGAGAACTAGCCACCGTCCCTTCCACTGACATACATTGGATTGAAATGTAAATAAGAAATAAATTTTCATTTTCTTAAACATCAAGATGTGGAAAACACTGTTTTGTTTGTTTGTTTTTGTCACAGCACTTATATTGGACTGCCCAAACATCAGATGCCCCATAAAAATAATTTAGCAAACCTAGTGCCAAAATGATTGTAAACTTTTACACACCCAGTGTGTGACACCAAATTCCGTTAAGTTGTGTTGGAATGCAGGCTGTGGAATGAATGAAGACTGGCACCCTGGCTGTCCCCAGAGACTGGCTGTAGAGCAGGCACCACCCACACTAAAAGAGAAGTTAGGTAATAAGAGTAGCGGGGCTGTTGAATATTCTTACATAAGGATTATTTACAAATTGCATTCATGTGTTACGATCTGTCCTCAATGAAAAGGAAATGTTTGGATGAAGACCTAATTATAAAAAATAGTCCAACTGTGGAGTCTGATTAAATATTTGTATGTGTTTGGAAATGGTCTCAGCAGCAGTTTTAGTTTCAGAAAAACTTCATAAAATGGGGAAATGCATTATTTTCCTGTCCTCTGTAAAAAGACTATATTTTTTCTAAACCTTTATTTTTCAATTCCCATGGATGCAATTTGCCCCAAGAGCTCTGAAATGCTTAGATTTTATTTTATTATCTCTCCTGCAACACACATTTGCTACATCTTTCTTGTATTTTGCTGGTATTGTAACTCCTTTGGCATGAGTCCTAGTATCCCCAACGTTATACCCTGAGACATAGAAAGCAGGCTAGCCATTTTCTCTACATTAATAGGCAGAAAAGCTCTGTCCTCCGGGTAGTTTTCTGATTGCTGACTATAATAACCAGTGTCACTTACACAATAAAAAGTTTTATGTGAATTTTTTTATTGTCTCCCTTCTGGAAAATTATAGTCTTTGCTCATCCAGATGTGTGAAGCCTCAGGCTGACTGCATCTGCTTCCCCTTCTCATGGTCACTCTGGTCCCCACCCCCCCAACCAAGACTCAAATTTCCCAACTCCCAGTGTAAATCAGATCTAGATAACAAGACAATTTTACAAATATATCTGTGGCCCTAATCCTTCTGCTATGACTCCAAACTCACCTCTGCCTAGTTTTCATCATTTATAGCGGCAGAAGACTTTCTCCGCTCCTACTGCCTTAGTCTGGGTTCCCCTAGAGGCCCACTCTGAGTAAGAATTTCAGTATATGTAATATATCTCAGGGTTGACTCCAGAAAATATTGGTAGGGTTACAGGAAAGTGAGATGGGAAAATAATATTGCCTCAAAAAGAGTGTAATCTTTTCAAGATAGTCATCATTACTGGCTTAACTTCAAAGGGAAATTCTAGAAGACCAAGTCTCAGAATTATGATTTTCTAAGGCTAGGGAGCCAGTTTCCACTAGTGAAGGACAGAGAGCTTCTTTTCAGTGGTGTATATTTCTTGAAACTTCCAGTTTGAAGCATGAGTGACAAAAGTGGACTTCTTAGCCCCGAGAAAACCCTGAGGCAAAGAGATATAGATGCTGAGACATAAAAGTCCAAGTGTACAGACAAGGTAAAGACCTGGAATATGGGCAGGCACTTGTGTCCACTTCTCCACTTGGGATGAGGAGTCAAGGTCAATTCAGAGTTTTTCTCTGGTCCTATTAATAGTAGGTGGTTCCTTAGATACAAGGATCCATTCAACAAAGGGATTTTGAGGGCCTTCTTCCACCCTGATAACTCTCTCTCTCGAGAGTAGCTCTGCAAGTGAATGTAATATGTTGACACCGAACTAATGTCAGTTTAGGTGAACATGGAGGGACACTTGTCTTCTAGATTCTTTCTTCTCCAGAATGATAACACCTAAAACTCCAAAGTTCATCAATTAAATTATAGTTTCTCTGGAGGCACAGAAAATAAATGAAAATGAGATCTTTATTAATATGCAAGGGGAATAAATCCATGTATACTCCTTAGATATTTTGTATTAGAGAAGTAGTGGATATGAGGTGTGTTGGTATATGATGAGAGCATGTGTGGTGTCTGTTGTATATATATATGTGGGTTAACTGTATGTTGTGTGTATTTTTATTAAATGTATGTGCATGTGTAGTGTGTGTTAAGGTGTTTGCATAAGGGCCTGGCCTGACTGCATTGTGGATTTCATCAAGATAGGGTTAGGGGCAACTATTTGAGGTTCAGAAAACATCTCTTCCTTTTCCCTGAGGACCGAAGTGACTTAATGTGTATTAAATGACCTCACAGCCACCCCACCTCATTGAGTGCTGTTGAGTTCCTACTATTCTAGACTAGCTTCAGGTGTCAGTGACAGAACTGTAGGGAAAGTTCTGAAGTTCTAATATTATCAGGTGACTCAATAATAAATTCTGGTCTCAAAAGAAGACTCAAATCCTGAGCCAGAAGGACATCTAGACACTCGAAATGCTGCCTGATTTAAGTATAGAATGTACATTAGCTTAAATTTGCTCAAGGTGCCTTAAGTAAGATAATACACTTTACAAATTTAGAGAAAAGTGAATCAATGGTGCTGGAAGAGTTAGAGCAAACACAATAATTATCAGTTTCCTAGCTGTAGTGCCTGCCTTGTCTTCAATTTTCTATCCCATCCCTATACTTAATGGAGTGTGTCATGATTCTACAAGCCAAGTTTGTCTGTGAATCAATGGTTTCCAATATTTGTTCCACACTGGAACCACCAAGTAGGTTTTGAGACAAATGATCCCTTTGTCCACCCCAGAGATTCATATGGAATCTTGGACATAAGAACTTTTAAATATTCCTAGACAGTTCTAAGGTGGAGCCAAGATTAAAACCATCACACTACATAAGTCAAGCTCAGAGAGGGGATCCCAGAGAGTGCTTTGGCTATTGTTCAACATCTGATTGTCATTTTAACAACATCTCCTCAACAGCACTCAGATCTACCCCCAAAGTGACAAATTTATTCCTCCCACATTTTCCCATTTGCTGAAGGGAAATAAACCCCTCAGCATCATCTTTGACCTTCCTCTCATGTGCCATATATCCCACCTCTGAGTAACTGTTGAAAGCTCTTTCTTACTTATGCATCTAGAAATTAATACCTCTTTTCATCTACACCACTACCATTTGGTTCAAGTTCACATTATTTACACACAATAAACAATTAGACAATAACCTCCTAACTCATCCTCCCATCTTTTATTCCCTGGCTCCCCTCAGTCACAACCACCAGATAACCATCGAAAGTCATAACAAACCATGTTCTTCCCTTATCCCAAATTTCCCAATGGTTTCACACTGTCCAATAAGAAAAGCCTATAGATAGATACCATAACTATCGTAAGAAGAAGGAATTTCAGGTTTGAACAAAATTAAATTGACTGTGCAGGAATTCTCATTAAACTATAACGTGTCTGTGTCATTATGGAAATAGAGTATGCAGTACCTCACAAATTCTACTAAGAAAAATTTTTGGAAAAAAATATTATTCCTTCATTCTTTTGACATTGAAGTTAACCAGTTTTCCTTCCTCATAGAAAAGA
The DNA here is from genome assembly GCA_004024945.1 of Uropsilus gracilis. Taxonomy (NCBI): domain Eukaryota; kingdom Metazoa; phylum Chordata; class Mammalia; order Eulipotyphla; family Talpidae; genus Uropsilus; species Uropsilus gracilis. Next base: position 26,931 of record PVHY01011713.1, on the reverse strand, counting down.
GACTTTGGCAGGAGAGGTTGACATCTCACCTTGGCAAAGTCAGAAGCGCCTTAGGAAAAGTAGCCAAAGTTTCAGCATCATAGCCATTGATGTTCTTAATTTTAAAAATATAAAGTTTCTGTATCACTATAAGAGTGAAAGTTAGGATGGGCAAGGATCATCAAGATAAAGACACCTTAAGTTTAAAATACTGTGCAATTTTTTATTTGCAAAGAAATACAATTCTTCTAAAAGTGTATAAATATATTTTGATTTCTAGTTGGATTCAAGAAACACTATCTGAATATGTTAAAAGTTTTAAAGAAGATAGTACTTAAGTAAATTGATATCAATCAAAAGTGATAGCTTGCTTAGAAGATATAGGAACCACCCCAGGGATTGAAATGATGTGAAATATAGATAAATAAATTTAAAAAAAAGAGAAGATATAGGAACCAGAAGAAGTAAAGACTTTGTTACGACCATCCATGTTGTACATGTTTGTGACTGGTGCAAGACGGAATCACTTTCTTAGGGCAGAAATCGAGAAAATATTTCTATCCTTTTATGGCTTGAAACACTCTAGAAATAATTTGCAATTGTAGTCATTTGAATTCACATGAAGTAATGGGGTTTGATATAATATAACCATGCTATATATGTAACACACACAAGTACCAGTACCACACTATCCTATATCACATATCTTCTTTTATTTTCAACCCCCCAGTTGAAGCCAAAGAAGCTTGGAGTCTGAGACAGTATCTTCAGGGGCCTATGTGTGCAGCTGTCCAAATGGTGCTGTTGTTCTTTCCTCAAAATTTTATTTCTCTTCCTAACCCCCAGCTGAGCTCAAACAAAGAATAACAGATAAGTATATACAAACACAGCTCATTTGTTTTGTTGTAAATACATAAAGAGATCAAGAAATTAAGCCAAACTTGGCAGGCCAGAAGTGTTACCAAGAGAATGTCATTGCAATCAATTGACAAAAAGGGAAAATGATGTTTGCCAAAGATCATAAAGAGGAAGCTCACATTTCTTCTCTTAATGTTTTATAACCAAAAAGGAAATGCAATATTATAAGAAAGGGATATGCTTCTTTTTAAGCATCTTAGAAGCCAATGGATTTTAGTTAGATGACAATTAAGGCAGTTAGGTTTGCTCTATGTTTAATTATAAATCAACTGAAACTATGCATTCATATTGACTGGGATTCTTTGTTGTTTTGAAATTATCCCGAAATGCCATGTTTTGTATATTTACTATTATTTTTAAGAGAGTTTCACAAAGTTTCATTCTCAGAAACAGAAATATGTGCTTGGCTTTAAAAATTCAATGCCTTCATTTCCATTGTTTACTGATACAATGCTTACATAGCAGAGTTTTTTTTTTTTTTCCAATTAATCATAGTATGTAAGTGTTTGGTCTAGGGACTACCTTTGGGAAAGAGAGGAGAAACATATGGGTGATATCAATGAGTACATATGGGAGATGGGAAGGCACATTTGACAGACTGCAAAAAAATATATATATTCAGGTGCAAATGGGATACTAGAAGGAAAAAGAAATTGCGCTTAATGGGAAAGAGTGGGTCAGAAAGAGAGATGGCATATTTTTACAACTAAAACAGTCTCATTATATAGGATAAAGAATTTGAATACCTACTATAGAACATGTAAAACTCTAGGTTCATAGAAAATAGCAATTAGCACAACAAATAATATCTTTTAGTTCCATGGCCAATTTTCAAGTGTTTATTTAAAAATTTGTCTTTGACCCTTTGCTTTATTTTTTTTTCTATAGCTTACGTATAAGTGAAATCATCCCATATTTATCTTTTTTCTTTTGGTTCACTTCACTTAGCATGATCCCTATCATTCCCATCCATATTCCACCCTGGAGGAGAGAAGGGAGGAGATAAAACTGGTAGCAAGGTAGATGATGGTAGCAAGATGGAGGTCTATGGCTGCTTTGGTGGTATGTGTGGAGGTATGGTAGGTATGGAGCTATGGCGACTACACTTGGAGGCTAGATATCTTATACTGCTAAGGATGTTAAGGATGTAAAATAATATTGCTTCATTACAATAAATAAATAAATATTTTTACCTTTGCAAAATATAAAACAGAGGATGAAATCAAACATAAAATATTATAGGTAGAATGCACAATATAATTAAATGATAAGTGCTGTGGTGAAGTTTTTTAATTTAAAAAATTTAGTAAAAAAAGGGACTGGGGATAAGGTGAATAAATTTTCAATAGAAAGCCAGAGAAGACATCACTGAAGAGGTAACATTTGATCAGAGTTCTGAAGCAAGTAAAGGAATGAATAAAATAGATAGTATCTGGAGGAAAGATTAGGGTAATAGAAATAGCTCCTGAAATGAGGAAATGGGTGTATGCTTCTCTGGGTCAAGGAGAAACAAGGAGGTCAGTGTAGCTAGGCAGGGAAAATGAGGTGAGAGTGGTAGGAAATTATTACATAAAGGTAATTAGGGGTATCAGGTTGTTGGGTAGAATAAGAACAGTTGTGCAGTATGTACACTGCACAAAAAGTACTAGTCAGTGGAAAAGTGGGGGCTATCCTTTACCCAGAGGCTTCTTGCAGAAGTATAAGTTCTGAATCAGGATTTTACACTTTCTCTACCAAATGGGATCAGGACATCTTCATTCTCAGAAAGAAAGACACTATCTGACCACTTGAAAAGTTGTGTATAGAAGGGGCCCCAGAGTGAGACTTTTTACAAGATTTGCCAAATGGCATCCTATAGACATCTATGCCATTGTAACAACATTTGTCTAACTCTGGGAAGCCATGAACCCACCACTAAATTTTGAACAGAGATGTGTCTTGATTGAATTTGTTTAACAGGAACAAGTTGTCAGTTCTGTTGAACATAAATTGAAGGGAACAGTCAGATACTTAGAAATCAGTTAGCACACCACAAAATGAATCCAGTTAAGAGGTAGTGATTTGGATTAGTGCATAGTAGAGGATAGGGTGAGAAGTGGTGGAGTTTAGGATGTTTTAGGAGACAGAGTTAATAGAATTTTCTGATGGAGCAGGCTTGAAATATGAGCAAAATGGCAGTATAGTGACAAAGAGGATTTGGACTAAGCAACTGCAAAGAAGTAATTTCCATTACAGACAAGTTGAAGAAAAGCAGAATGAGAAAAGTGAAGGAAATGTCAGGGGACTGTATTTGATATTAGGTTTCAGATATTTATTTGTCATCTTGTAAAGAGTCAAGTAGGCTGTTGAATGGGTGAGTTTTGAAGTTCAGGGAGGAAATACTATAGATTGATAGAAATTTGGGATTACTTATCCACAGAAATTTTTTTTAAAACAAAGAGATTGTGGTCACTGAGAATATAAGTATAAATGAATAGGAAAAAGATTCTCCAATATAAGAGATTGGAGAGCTTCAAGGAGGGAAGTATAAACATATGAAGAAGAAACTGTAACAGGAGAAAAATCTTGCATTGTAATGTACTGAAGGAGTTTCAAATGCAGAAGAGATTTCAAGGAGAAGAAAGTAATCATTTGTCCAAAATATTAACTAATATTTGCCAACTTTCAACCATATGTTTTAGCAACACAGAGGTCACCAGTGACAGTGGTAAGAACAGTTTCACATTGGTGGTCGATAGAGAAAACACCTTATTAGAGTGAGTTTAAAAGACAATGAGCAGTGAGAAACTGGAGAAGTAGAATATTTAGCACTTCTGAAAGGCATTTAACTTAAAAGTAAGGAAAGGAATAGAGCAGTAACTGGAGGGATTAGATGGATAAAGAGAATTCTGTTTTCCAGCTGGAAGAAATGACTTAGTAGTGGTATATCCGTAATGATGACCCAGTAGAGAGAGAAAAAAGTTAATAAAGCAGGAGGTGGAGAAAATGATTGCTACAGTGATCTTTTTGAGAAAGCATGAGGATTTGGGCTGGAATACACATAACAGAATGGTTTAGTCTTATTTCAAAACCTGATTAAGTATTTCAGAACAACAAAGGAGAAAATAAGATTGATGGTATAGATGTTGTTGAATAGGTAAGTGTGAGGGTAGGCTCTTGGGAAGTTTTGTTCTGAATGTCTCTATTTTCTCATTAAAATTAGGAGATATATCATCAGCTGAAAGTGAGGATGAGAAAAGCTGTATATAGAGGCTTGAGAAGAGAGCTGGGAGCATGAAACAGTCATCTAAGAAAGTGAGAGAGTAAATTGATTGGGTGAATAGGACATCCTTGCCAGGCACATTAAAGGCCAGCTGTGCTCAGCTAAAAGGGTAGGTAAGATGTATAAGTGGAGAATAATTTAATTATGGATGGAGTTTTGCCAAGAGAATAGGTCAAAGCAAGAAAGAAACAAAGAAATTGGGAGTGTACCTAAAGGAGCAATTTGGGTCCAGAAATTAAATCAAGTAAAGAAGCAAATGATGAGATGAAACAGGAGCAGAACATAGGAAAACTTGATAGAGGCAAATGAGCTTATGTCTTGATCCAGGAACTGAAGAATTGCTGGAGCAGGAGGACCATGGGAATGACTACCAGGGAGGACTAAAAGAGAAGGCAGAGTCTCTTGTTAGTGAGAGTCTGGAAGCTTTACATTAGTGGTAATGAGAATGTCTATGGTGTGAACATAGTGTGAAAGGCTGAGGTAAGGTAGAGGATCACTGGAGGAAAAGAAGCCAAGAAAACTGACAGTAAAGAAAGGATAGCAAATTCTGTGCTTTTCAAACATAAGTGGAAGTGCCTTCCAAAAACTCACTGGGCTGGGATGGTTGGGGCTTTTTAAAACAAACACTTTACTTGGAATACTTTCAGATTTCTATGACAATTCTGAAGCTAGTACAGTTTCTATATATGTGCACTCTGTTTTCCTTCCAATTTTCTTAGATTAGTATTATATATTGAACCCATACTGTCAGTTTATTATCAACTACGATCTATATGCTTAACATTTGCTTGTTTTGACCTATTATTCCTTTTCTATTCCAGAATACCATATTACCTTTTTCTTATCATGTCTCCTTAGCTTCTCTTGGCTGGTGCACTTTCTCAGATATTCCTAGTTTTTGTTAACCTTAGTGATTTTGAAGTCATCAGGCATTTCATGGAATGTTCCTCAACTGGAATTTGTTTCATGTCTTTTGCATGACTAGACTGAGCGTATGGTTCTTGGTGAGCAAGACCATTTTGCAGAGTTAAAGTGCCACTCTTAATAGCATTATCTCAGGTACATGCCACCAATATGGCTAATCACTATTGAGGTTGATAGTCTACTTGAGGAAGTCTTTATCACAATTCTCTACTACAAACTGATTTTTCTTTCCTTTTCCATGTCCTAGTCTTTGGAAACAAATTATTAGGTGCAGTCCATAGTTAAAGAGTGATGAGCTGTATTGGCTGGCAATATAACTACATAAAGTATATGGATTTCTGAGTGGGTTATATGCCTATTTTCCTCATTATTTATTCAATCATCTGTTTAGATTACTATGGGCTTGTGAATACTTATTTTAAACTTTGTTTTATAAAATAATATTATATTGCTACTCAAATTGTCCCAACCAGCAATGGAAGCTATTTCATTTGACTTCTATGTCCCTTTGACATAAACCCATTATTATGGAATTTTTCTTTATCTTTGGCACTTATTTCCTGGTGCTAGAATATGACACAAGTTCTTTTTATCTATTTCCTGTCCCATTTGTAGACTCAGTGACATTTTCAGGAATCTCTGTTTCCTTGTATTATAGAATAGTATTAGAAATTAAAATCTGGGTAGTAGGTTTTCTCACTGCTTATGTGATGTGACTGACAGAGCAAATATCTATAAGTATGTATAGTTATTAACACACAGACCTATATACACATGTGCAGGTATATGCAATGTAAATGTACATATCTACATAATCAATTATGTACATATACAAATATACCTACAAACATTCTATGTCCAATCATCTGTATCTATATCAACTAAATAGGAATTCATACTGATGTCTGATTCTGTTCAGTATCACATGGATTATTCCAGACTTGTTCTTTTGTGACCTCCCAATCTGTTGTGACAATTTCATATCTAGAGACATTACTGTCAATTAGAGTACAGAAATTAGGAAAGTCAAAGTTTCTTCTCAGAAATGACACTGGTGACTTCATTGGGAAACACTGAACTATGTGAATATCAACACACACAAGAATTCCACCAAAGTAGCAATGTATAGCATGAGAAAATTTTTAAAATTATGGGAGTACTCTTTAAATAGGTCAATGGCTAATTCAAGAATATGAAGGGAAAGAAAGGTTGTGCTATAAAGTACTAATTGGTGGTACTAGAGGATTCAACTCTCTAGTCTTACCAGCATTCAAGTCTTTTAGAATGTGACCCCGCATTTCTTTGTCAAGTGTGAAATCTCTTTCCTCACTCCTTGAATCTGGATAGGACTTGTGAATTGCTTTGGCCAACAGAATGCAGTAGGAGAGATGATGTATTAATTATGAACCTAAACTTCAAGAGAGTTTGGTTGTTTCTGTTTGTTCTCTTATGACTCTACCATCATTAGAACACAGCCTAGATAATTTCAAAGGCATGAAAGACACAAAGCTGTGGTAGAATCAATCCAAGGTCAAAACCATCCTAGATTAGATAATGACAGCTGACCCCTAGATAAATACTCTAGTCAAGAACAGAGGATACCCAGCAATGCATAAGGCAGTAAAAGGCAATGATTTGGATGACTTCCGATGATTCTAGTATTCACAACCTGTACAACTCTCTCATCTTGTGTATTGGCTGGATCTAGTGATTGTTTCTAATGAAGACTATAGCAAGTATGATGAATGATAGTCCTTACATTCGATTCTAGGATGTAATTTCTCTCATGACAATGATCCAGAAGAAACAAGTATAATGTCTGAGTAGTTCTATGGAGAAGCCCATACAGTAAGTTTCCATCTAGGATGTTTCCATCTAGGACCTGAAACCTACCAACACTCATTATTGAGCTTGGTTTTAGATAGAACCTCAGTTAAACCTTCAAATGACTGCAGCTCCAACCAGTATGTCAATTAAATCCTTTTAAAGACCCAAAGCCAAAGCACCCAATTAAATTCCCTCAACTTCTAAACTCAAAAGAACTGTAGATGATAAATATGTGTTGCTTTAAGCTGCTAAATTTTGGGATAATTTGTTATGCAACAATAGATAACTAATACATCAACCTAAACCAGTAAACACAGAATTTGAAAATTAAATACATGCTTATTGCTTTAAGCCTCTGGTTTTAGAGGGATCTTGTTATGTAACACTGTTATGACAATAGACAACTGATACAGCATGAAATTCATAGCTATGGTTGTTACAGAGCAGGGACTGAAGAAAACAATGAGAAAGAAGGCAGATAATGTCCTCCCAGGAACAAAACTTTGGAGAGAATATTAAATTTTTAAGACTGATTTCTGTATACAGTTTTTGAACATCAATCTCATTGTTTAATAGCTTCATCTTGCATATAAAATGGTCCTTTTTAGATTATAAAATCATGCAACTCTAATGTTCAGGCTATTAATTATGACAGACCAGAAAAGGATAAATTTTCTTTTCATAGCTGAAATGCAATTCTGTTTTATCTACTGATGTGCAATATCAAACTTCTTTTTCCTAGTTTAGTATTACAGAGGCCCAAAAACATTTTAATATAGATCGGTTACATTATAACTTGCTTTTAAAAGTGTCATTTAGACTGGAAGATATAGGGAGATGGGAACAAATGGAAATAATTCCTAAGTGTACCAGTATTTAAGGGAAATCTGAAATAGATATAAGTAGGTAAGGAAACAGAAATTAGATGATAGAGGAGAGAGAGACAGAGAGAGAGACAGTAAGAGGGAGATTCTCTTCATTCACAGGTGCACATATATTGAAAAAATAACATTACTCCAAGTTTAGTGGATGTTATTGCTCCCATGCTCATTGTTCTCATTACTTTTATGCAGAGTGTTTACTGCTAAACAACCTTGACACTATATGCCATTGTAGATTGCTCAGTGCCCTAAAGGGTTCTCTTGCCAGAGGTTCTAAATCACTGCCCTGGGAGTGTCCAGCTAGTGTACAAAGTGCCTGGCCCTTTGCTTCTTGCTGGGGTCACTTGAAGCTGAATTCATAGTCTGCAGTTCCCTGTGTGATCAAATGAGTTTAATACCCAGAGATGTCCATGTTTTTGCTCTGTTCTTCCTATCTCCCTGTTCTTCTGACTCCTTTTCTCCTGAAAACCCTTCAACAATAATCACATTCATTAAGAGTTCACCTCAGATTCTGTGTCTAGTGAATCTGACCGGAGACTTCATGCTTTTTTTTTCAAGTTTCATTGTTTTGCCATAAAGTCTACGTAGTTCTATAATTTGGGGAGCAGAGTTTCACATTTCCCTATGTGTAAGTTATGTTCATCTTCCACCAAATCTCACCGACTTAAGACTTATTTCTATTGCATTTTGCCAGTTTGTATTCTTTACTTGTTTATATTCCACAAATGAGTAGACTCATCCAATAACTGTCTTTCACTTCCTGACTGACTTCACTTACATAGTCACCTCAAGAGTCATACATTTTGTCCCCCCCAAAGCACTATTTCATCTCTCTTAATAGCGGAGTACTGTCCTCTTGGCTTTATATTCCACAATTTCTTTATCCAGTGGTCTGTCAGTGGGCATTGAGGTTGTTTCCATGATTAATGTGAATAACATCTGCTATGCTACAAATGTTTTTATCGCCTCTTAAACTTTAACTTTTAATTTTATTTTCTGAACCTTTGATGCAGTCCCTAGGTAGGTGTGTAGGTTTCTATATGTGTTTCCCTTGGGAGTTCTGCTTTGGACAAAAATACTTGACACCCTGTTTCTACACCTGATTGGACTATCATTCTACATGGTGGCTGATTGGGCCATCATTCTCCACCAACTTTTAGACCTAAAGGGTATCCTCTGCTTGCTATTGTCACGGGTCACCAAAGAAAACTTATCAGCAGGAAAAGAAATACACCTCAATTTTCTCGTAGTACATCACTGTTAAACTTAAAATTTCCTCTGGAACATCCTGAGAGAGAAATGTCCAGGGTCTGAGTATGGTGTTCAGAGTACCCAGTAAAGACTCACAAATTATTTATTGTGACATTTGCTTCTGCATTGTGTATTCTTCAGAGACCAAAGTCCTTAAGATCAGAACCACCAGTCTGGAAAGCACAAGCAGGTAGATGTTTCTTAAAGGTACAATGTTCCCTTTATGTGCATTTCCATTCTTTACTGGACCTTTGACAACAGTTGGATTGAAGGAGGAGATAATGGGAAATCAGAGTTGATTGGAGCCTCTAGTTGCGGTCACTTCCTATGTAAGTGATATGTATTCTAATAATGATAGCATGGGGATAGTCTCTAGAGAGTGTAATCTTTTATTCTTACCATGGGACTCTAAAGAGAACAAACGAGTTGCTTTTCATTCAGAAAGAAAAAAATGTACTTTTTAATATCATATTATGATTATTTAAAGCCATGCACATGTGATTATTTAATTGATAGTATTTTGTTAAATTAAGAATCTAGCACATCACCGTCTAAATTAGTAAACTGTGAATGTGATAATTGGGGCAAAGTTCCTATAAAAAAGACATAAGACTGAGTTTGAGGAAGTTAACAATAGGGTCAAGGTTGAGAAAGTTCAAGAAGGTAATGTAAAATGCATTCCTGACTGACTGCCAGGTATTCTGTCTGCTCTTGTCCAATGTAAGCTCATAATTCTAATTACAAACTCACCAAATAGGTATTTTACAGAGGAGGGAGAGAATCTTAAGAGTTCAAAGCAATATTTCCATGATGAAAAATAGTCTATGTTTCAAAGTCCATAAATCTTAAGATGACGTAGTCTTGTTGTGTTATGTTAGAATCTAACAAACATGCAACGTTTCAAGATACAAAGGACTGACTGAGTGTGAGGAAACTTGTAAGGAAGGGTGTGGGGGAAGAAAGCTTAGTATTTTTACTGAATCCCATGCTTAACTGGAGACTGCAAGTTCCTATGACAGTTAAAAACTGTCATTGTAATGAAAAATAGTGGAATTTCTGTCTCTACTTTGATGCTTCTGTCTTTGCTTTGATGTGCATAATTTTGCGCAAATTAATGGACTAGTTGAGCAGTGGCTTATTCATCCTTTGGGTAGGATAAATAAAACCTTATTTTAGGGTATTGTAAGGACTGATAATATATGTACAAGGCCTGGCACAAGGTATGTAGAATACGTGATAACAACTTGATTAATTTGATTATTTGCTGAATTTGTTCCTTGGACAAATTAAAGCAGAACTCTGTAGATAAAACCACAAGGCAGTTTAGTTGAAAGCTTATAGAAGACACTCATATTATTCACGCGAACAGAGAGTCCGTTAATGGAGACATGAGGTTACATTCTAGATCTCATCAGATAATTTTAAGGAAATGCCACTTCCGATGTTAGGTTTCCTTTTACTCCCGTATATACTCTATTCCAGTCATTTTGAATAATGACTAGTTCTCTGCAATTTTACTGCTTCTCCTACTTTATTGCCTGACCTCCCTGAACCCCCAACCATATCTAGGTATGTCTGGATGGCTCATTCTTCAGATCTCAGTTTAGATAATGTGCCTCTGAGAATTACTCCTCTCATCACTAGATGCTTTTTCCTCAGTGAGGCTGTGGCACCTGTGAGAGTGCTTGTTCCTCTGTATCACAAATGCACATTTACCCATGAAAATGGGGGCCTGTGCAGTTCAGAGTCTGATCAGTATTAGTTTTCCCAAAAATAGCTGTTGAAAACAATTCAAAATTTTACTTTCTTTTGTAAGTGCTAAGGGTACTAGGGGGTACATTTTAAGTAAAACACTTTGGAAACATTTTCACATTTATCTCTTATTTTGAATATCTTGTTCATGTCCCAGAGATACTGAAAACAACACAAATAATAAAAAGCAAAATCAAATTTGGCTCTTTGCTATTTCTTTCCCTCTCTTCTTCGAAATTCTCTCACAAATCTAGCCCCCATGGTTCTTCATATTTCCCTCATCTGTAATTCCGATCTTTACTATGATCATCAATTTAGCTTCTATACATTCTTTAAAATTTTTCTGCTTTTTCCCCCCTCTAGCAAGAGAACTCAATATGACTATCAGATAAGAGTCTTCGCTTGGCACAGTTGAGTGAAGAGAAGGGGAAGTGGTGCTGTGAATATTTACACATTGACATTTTGATTCCTTTTTATCTATGGCCATAAATGTACCCAAAGCACACATAATGCGAGGAATAGATTTTACTGAGTATTATATTCTCAGAATTTATGATATTTCCTAACAAAAAGTGGACATATAAATATATAAACAGATAGATAAACACAAAAAGGGAAAAGGGAAAATATATTTCTTACAGATGTCACATATTATGCAAATTAGTGTCATTTAATTCTGTGAATAGTAGTCTGTACTTTATAGAATATATAATTATAATATAATTAATCTATTATAATAAATATTATTTATTATGTACTATATTATAATACAAGTATAATATATAATTCTAATATTATCTATATTATATAACATAATTATTTTGCAAAAATATAATTATATAGCATAACTATATAATATAATATGGTTATATCCTAAATGTATTATTGTATAATCATACATTATAAAGTATGTTATATAATGATTATATATGATCATATATAATTAAATTATAAATTAATCAATAATATACTTATATGCTATAATCATAATCAATTATATTTGTATATACATTAATTATATATAAGTACATAATTACTTATGACTAATCTATTGTAATAAATATGATTATGATTTTGATGATGATAAGACTAAAACTACTATGTGGTCAGAAAATATATACAGAGTCCTATGGACTCATATTGGCTCTACAAGTTAATAATGTGAAAGGAAATTACACAGCTCTAACTTTTGGGAACTATCATATCAGCCACTCAACCTAATGGTACACAAATGTAAATAATCATTTTCCTAACATTTGCTAGCAATGTCTATCTATGTCATAGGGATATTCTACTTTGTAAAGAACTTTCTTATTGAACAAGCTCATCTAAGTTTATGAGTATTTAAAAATTCAGGAAATATCTATTGAGTAATACGTTACAAGTTACAGGGAACCACAGAGGTGATTGGGTATTTTCTTTAATTTGAAAATTACTTTAGCTGGGTTCAGAGAGGTAGAAGAGCTAGAGAGGGTAGAAGTCAGGCGGGAGTTGCAACTGAAAAAGGTTATCTCTGACTATCCTAATGTTTTCCATTACTGGAATTTTGACAGTGAATACTGAGATTAATAAGAGTTTGTATAGAGAGGGACAAACTGTTTAGCATGCATTCAAGGAGGTAGAGGCCATACCTTATGCAAGTCTGTGTATCAACAATCCTTGCCACTTTCAGAAATTCTGTAAATATCTAGAAAATGATCTCTAACTCTTCAATACACAGAGTAACGCCAACTTAATAATATTAACTTTTTTTTCAGTAGGTTGGACTATATAAAAGTAAGCTATTATTCAGTTTAATATATTCATGTGTTTTGTAAAAAGCAGAAGCATTATGTTTCTTTTGGAATTCTGAAAGTCAGTGTTTTATTGTTCCTCATGAGCTTAAGAAGCTTATAGGTTTTATTTTTAGCAAATGTGACAGTACTTCTAGATAATTTCTTATAAACTATTGCTAGGATTTTCTACTTGTTAACAAAGAGAAATACACATTTCACTAAATATATTTTGGTTTAAGATAAACGTTTTGAGTAACTAAGGTGCTGGTGATCTAATACTATAAGCCATACCTTGAATAAATGTCTTAAATTTCTTATCTTTTCTAATAATTATCCTCTCCCTAAGCAAGAGAAAACTCATTTTTTTGTTATAATTAGATATATGGAGTGTAGGGTTACATGGCACTTAATATTAAGCAAATGCTAATAATCACTAGGCAGTGTCTCTTTAGATCAATGACAAAAATCATATCATATGGTTGATATGAAAACATAAGAGAAAGTAGAAGAAATGGGAATGGGCGTGATAAAAGGAGTGAAGTAGAGCTGCTATGATTGATATAATATTGCACCCCATTTAGAAGAGGCCTGCTTCCCAAACAGGATGCTTGTTAGAAAGCCGAGAAGACCCAAGTCACTATTGAGCACCCATGCCACTGTGACTTCAACCTAGGTCCTGTTTGTCTTCAGGAGAAAATATTCAAACCACTAGAGTATTACGTCTTTTGAACAGTGGTGGCAGAGCAGGGATAGTATGAAAACCCAGTGAAAACACCATCATTGTTTTTCCTTTGTCCACTGCATACAAGAAATGGGTCTTTTCCTCTGTTAAGAGCTTGTTAGTGAGAGTTACCAGTTTGTTCTTGCTTTGGTATAGTTTGTGGGAAAGTACAATAAATTGCATATGCTATTTCCCCTGCTATTAAATCCAATAGTTCATCTTTTCTTAAAACATAAAGAGCATAAGACCCCTGTGAAGACCTTATTGAAATACAGGCTGTGATTCAATCCAGATGGGCTCAACACTTTGACTTTTGAAGAAACTCCGAAAAGAAAATGTTACAAGATCAGAATTCATGTGTTGGGTAATAAGATTATAGCTACCTCTGCATGTTCCTTAGAGCAGGTGATGGGGAAGGTGGGGAATGCTTTGATGTACCTGGAATTCACTCTCAATTTATAGCTCTTTGTGGGATCAGCATCCTGAAATAAGTAAACTTGAGGATGACCTCTTCTGCTGCCTCCCACTCAGCTTACCTTGGCTGCCTCAGAGCCTCTAATATTCCCCAGCTTCTCAAATTCATCTCTCTGGTGTCTACATTGGATGGGTGATTCAGTGATACATAATACTCTCTCTCCCAGTCTCCTTTCTTTGTGACAATGTGAGAAAGGAGAGTAAGAATATGGTCATATGATAAACAAATATAGATAGATAAACCACTCTTTATGACCAAAATGATCTATCATTTCTCAGGATCTGATGCCCTATAGTTGACATATATGCATCACAAAGAGAAAAATTAAGAAGAAACATTTTATATGAAGCAGAAACAAGTATCTCTTTCTACAAATCACTAGTATTCTGTTCAGCATAAAGTTGCAGCCTTAAAATAATTTTTCTCAATGAAAACAAATGGAAATGTTAGCTACTAGGAACTGGCAATCAAGGTATCTGGCTGCCCAATTGGACATAAGGTTTGTTGCCTATTAAGTCCATCTGGCAGAGCAATATTATTTTAAACACTCATATATGATTTGGGTTCCACTTTCTTAAGGGCAAGAAGAAATGTTCCACCGTGGTTTTCATCATGAAGATTTTATTATTTGCGAGAAGCACACGAGAGTTCCAGTGGGATTAAAATATATCCAAATCTCCTGGAGGACAGATCAGAAAGCTTGGAGTCTTTGGGGTTGGGCAACTGTGACTGTTCCAGTTCTGATAACTCACTAGCTCAAGTTCATCCCAACATTTGCAAGGGAAGAATGTAGGCTGTTATTCAAAACAGCTCTTGTGTCCCAGATCCACAGAAGAGGAGGACTACATGATGGGAATGATGGAGAATTTCTCTAAAGCAGCAGATTCCTAAAATAACTGCTTTTTTGAATTTCTTCTGCTGGCCCCAGTAGCTGTCTTCTTCTCTCATTGATTTTTTTTTCTTATGAAGTAAAATAAATTGCTGTACTTTTTACAGCAAGGAAACAATTTCTCCTCTCCAGAAACCTATAGTAAATAAGGTCATTGCTTATTACACAATGTTCTTATGTCTCCCTCTTAGAATGGCACACAACAAAATACTACTAGGAAAAAAATATAACCAGAATCTGAAATGGTTTTAAAAAGTAATCTGAGGGTTTCTGGGCAGCCAGTTATTGTCTGGAAAAATTTTAGTGGATCATGTTTTTAACTGATTTCTAGATGAGATGGAAAGATTTCAAAATCCACATACAAAATGGATATAGGATGCTAGTATTTTGTAACACATTAAAATATATAAATCACTTTTATATATAATTTTCAAGGCCAATTTCCCCAGCACAATCATCTGGAGATGAACACATTTTTTTAAATTCCCTATTTCGTACATAAGGAAACAAGGACTCAGAAAGACTTAAAACTCAAGGTCACATAGACGCTTGCTCTCCAGAAGAGAGCGAGTTTAGACTCCAAATACATTACTTTTTGCTGATGCTCCTTATTTATATCCTATGCAGTGGTTTGGTATCCTGAGTTGCAAAAGAATCCTGTTTAAATGTGGCTAAATAAAACAAGAATCAAAATTGCCTGAGTGATGTGGTTAAAGCCATCAGAAGACACTGTGTGCCAATCACTCTCTTTCATGTTTTGCCTGAACTCTGCCTGCCACCTGAATAAAAAATGATTAGAGCAGATTGCCACTAAAGAGAATGCTGCCTTCCATCCCGGCAGCAGGGCATGATAAAAGAGATCTTAAGGATTCTGGCAAATTAGAGCTGCAAGTCTGCATTTTTTTAATTTTGTGAGCTGATACAAATCACAGGAACCTGTCAGGGAACAGTCAGAGGTACCCGCAATCCAACTTCAGAGATAAGTGAAGAGTAAAAGCAGCTCACTGCACATCATAATTAAAGAGCTAGTTGTCTTCAGCAATTTCAGCTCCAGTGGGATTTTCAACAGATTTTGTTAAAGCTGGGAATAAAAGAGAGAAAACTCCAAACAATCTTCCCAATGCTTTTAATGGGACAATTTCTTGCAGTGGTGTATGGATCACTCAGCTTGTCATTAAATCTTTTGGGTCCCAGATCGTGTCCTTCCACTGTATCTGGTAAGTCACAAAAATCACCCTGGGGCTCCAGTTTCCTCATCTAAAGACAAAAAGAGTGCCTTTATAGAACTGTGAATCTTAACCAAGCAGTCTGGGATTCTATGAAATTTCTCATTTCTAAATGGCTGTCAGTGTGCTTTCAACTTTAAGTGGCCATTTTGTTGCATTTTCTGCACACAGACAGTACCTTAGAATGACTGGCAGATGGATGCCTGGGTTATAGAGTATATCAGTTCAGTGAAACTTGTCCACATAAAAAAAGGAAATGAATTCAGTGATTAACAGAACAAATATTTCTCATATTGCGTCTGCTTCTGACTTTTCATTGATTTAAGTTCCACCTCACCTCCATTCCTCAGTTCTAGGGTGGAGCCGTCTTTGTTCCTCATTTAGGGTGTGAACTCAGACATCATCTTGAACATATGCATGGTTAACATTTATAAGCAAACGGATGCTTCAGTCCAGTGGCCCAGAAGGAGCCTCTGAATTTCACTGGGAACATTCCATAGTCAGCAACTAGATGTAGAGTTAATGGAAAACAAAGGCTTCCCTGCCAACTTCAGGTTAAGAGATAGAGGGCCTAATTACTATTAACCTCTTGTAACACTAACCAAATTGTTTAAATCTTAAAGACCCCCTGCCCTCTTCATCTTGATTGTAAGATCATCAGGCCAGAAGCAGGATACTCCCCCCCCCCATATAGTATATGTCACTAAGACTGATACACTCAACAACTACGTACATTCTAGCCTGATCTAAATCAAGTGTGATATCTACTACAGGATTTTCTCTTTTTGTGGGGAAAAAAAAAAAGTTAGCAAAATAATTGATGCCCTATCTTTCCTTTCTGGTCTCCCTCTCTCTTCAAGAGGTTGACACAAAGACTTGTCCATATTAATTTTAAGACTTCATCTAAAGTCCCAAGGGGGGAAAAAAACATCATTTTGAATAATATTTATAAGAGAGATATTTAACTTTCATTGTACTTTTTCAATTTACAGCCAAGACATCTCTCAATTTCCTTGAGTTGTTTGTTTTCCTTCTAGAATTCTTCCTCCTCAAATCTGTTTCAGATATTTTATAACATTTGTTGCTGTGATGAAATGGGTTACTACTTTATTATGTAGGGGTTTTTATGCTAAACAATTATTGCATTTCTGAGGAAGTACTGAACTTATTTATAATGATTTTTAAACATTCAATTATGGCATTCATTTTGTCAGTATATGATTTAGTCTATTTGCATCCTTTTTTCATAAGTGGAATGGACCTACTTTTTATATTTTTTTTTACTAACTTTGTATGCTATTTCTAGCCTCATAAAATAAGTTGGAAAGATTTATTTGTAATTTTCTGGAACTGCTTTTATTTGCCTTTGGTTTTTTGTTCTCTGAAGGTTCAGAAAAATTCAACTGCAATAAAGTCCATCCCTGAGGAAAAAAAAAAAAGTGAGGTCTACAGATGTTTTGTATTTCTTTTTGAGATAATTTGGATAATTTGTATTCTTTTGGAATCTTTCAAATAATTTATTTCAGTTAGTTTTCTGAGACCTGTATATTTACAAAGGTATTTATTTGTTACTTTCTCAACTATTTTCTTCCAAGTTGTAGTCAGAGATTTTCACATTATTTTCAAGAAATCAGTTTTTAATTTTGTGGATTTTTTTTTTTTTTTGCATTTTATCAGTTTTATTTTTCACTGTTATTTTGTTCCAACCATTGTATTGCTGGGGAATGTCTTCGCTAAGATCAAGTGTAGTATTCAAAACCTTATAATTAATGAAAAAAATCAAAATTAAATTGAAGACAAAAAGTTTAAATCTAAGCTACAAAGCTATTTTTTGAAGAGTAAAGCCAACAACAAAAAAAAGTTACCTGTTGTTTGGCAAAGAGTTCTTAGATATGAAACTTTAAATACAATTCAAAAAGTAAAATAAAATAAATTGAACTCATTAATATTTTAAAAAATTACTTTGAAAAAGACACCATTACTAAGAATAAAAAAGCAAACTACAGAACAGAGAAAATATTCAAAACCAGACTATTTTCCAAAATATGTTAAAAACAGCACCTCCTCAAACTCAACATTTACATAGCAAAGCACAGTTAAAAAGGAGCAAACTACTTGAACTGACAGTTCACTAGATTGGATAAATGACAAGCAAATAGCTGAAGAGATGTTCACCATCACTATTCTTCAAGAAAACATACCTTGTGAGATACACATCTATTAGAATAGTAGACTGACAACAACAATCATTAAAATTTATTGAAAAGACCAAGTTCTGCTGATAGTACAGAATAATTTGGACTCACAAATGCAAAATGTTACTGTGATGTTAGGTAATAATCTGATATATTGAGTAAAACATATATCTACCATATGACCAAATAATTCCACTGTTGTTTTCTCTAAAGGAAGGTACATTGATGTTCACAGAGGCTCTATTCATAATCAGGAAAAAATTGAAAACAACACAGTTTCTTCCAGAGACTCAAAGAATAAACAAGTTTAGGTTTATTCCATATAGTGGTATATTCTATATAGTGAACTATTACTCAACACTGTAAAAAATATATATTAATCTCAAATGGTCAATGAAAGAAAACAATGCGAGAATGTTATATCCTATGTGCTTCCATTTATATGACATTCTGAATATCTCTGAAATTAGGAGTTGGAGAGGGGAGTTTGACTACAAATTGATAGCATAAGAGAATTGGGATATGAGCTTATTTGTCCGTAGGAGGGCATTATTAATCAATGGGGAAATCATTGCTCTTAAGCACAATATCTACAAAGCTTCATTTGTTCAGCATGTTATTGCACAGTGGGATCATCTTCACCTATCTCTATTAATCCACAAGTCCACTCAACCATTCCATATGATATCTCTCTCTGTAGATATATATGCCCATATGCATATTCATGCATGTGTATATATGTATATATATTGTGTGTATATGTATATATACTGATTACATTATAAATACATATGTATGCATCTTCTCTATTTACTTATCAGGGACCTATTGTAGACAAGGAACTGTGTTACTCTCAAGCAATTTTTTAATAGCTTGTTTTAATCTAAAAACACATTTAAATATGGAGAAAGGAGCTCTGAAAAGTGTATTCAATTAGACATCTGGCAAGGAATTTTCTTGATTAGTACTGAACGGATCTTCCCCCAGTAAAAGAGAAGATGCAGTTATAATGTCCTTCTCATTTGCAAGTTTCAAGAGTTCTTGAAGTGTGCTTCTAATAATATTTACTGTAGTTAGATGTAGAAATGAGAGAAAAATGGATAATAGTTCACATTGGTTTGGGATATCACCATTTTATGAACATCATCCATCATTTTTGATTCTTACAACCATCCAAGAAGAGGTAAGAATATTGCCACCATTTTAAAGTGACAATCCTGACATTCATAATGGTTAAATTATTTGCCCTTATGTAAACCTAGGGCTAGTAATTGGTGGGAGAAAAATAGAACATAAATTTTATGAAAGATCATCAGATACATTTTATTCTACTCTATTGCATGTTTCAATTTGATTTGGACCATTTTAGGAAAAACTACCCTTTGTTACTCTTATACATGTAATAGTAGCTACTCAAAATATCAAAGGTTTTTTATATAACAATAATACTTTTAGATTTAGAATCATCTTATTTCTTTATTATTTTAAAATTTATTGTTATTTAAATACATACATAACTTTGGTTCATGAAAGCAATGTTCATAAAAATATTTTTCTTCTTATAAATGTGAATTAAATCTTTCTGTTTTTCAGTGGCTATCTTTATGTTCTCAGTTTCATAGTAGCTGTTGAAGAGAGGCCCATTCTTGTTTTTATTTTTTAATGCCTGAGTTAAGGAAAATTACTCAGTGAAAAAATACAAAGATGAATTAAAGGAAGTTGAATATAACTCACACACCTTTATTCAACATTTTCTATTCTGAAGGAATAGAGAAATATCTCACTATTAAGATTTTCAAGTTAACACATCAAAAATCCATTTGTTCACCTCCTAACATACTCTGCATTCACATAGTTCCCTTCAGTGCTATTTGGAATCTAATTCATTTCTTCTTATTTTCAATTTCTCCTTTTATTAAGCACAGATTTTATGATTAATGCCCTGGAAAATGCCAGAAGATATTTTTAAGAGCTAGAGAAAAGTGCTATTATTTCTTCACTGAAATAACATTCTAGGGTAACAACCCAGAAAGTGCCAGGATTTCAGCACTCAGGGCAAAGTTACTATAACCTAGCCTTTACACTCTGGCTAGGGATGATTTATCTATTTGTTATGGCATATTACACATGGTGAATGGGGTTTGGCTCTGCACAAAGAAATTCATCAATGAAAATAAAACATCACTTTAAAATGTGTGGTCTGACATCCCAAATCAAGGTGAGTAATCCTAGAAGATAACTATGCTAAATATAGAAGATAACTATGCTAAACATAGTAATACATCTATCTTCTTTATGGATTCCATAAATCATATAACACTGATTGTGTTCTTTCTGATACCTGTTAGATAACAACCAAGAGGAACTCTAGTGGTAAGCTCTTGCAGGAACTCCTCTAGAGCCTATGTGCAATTTTTCTCCAGTTCTCCTTTACATTCTTCATTACCAAAAAGCAACATTTACCTCAAAAAAGATAATTCTACATGATGTGAAAGAGGGGTAAAGGTATAGTTCCCCCCCCCCACATCCAGACTGTCATGTTAAAACTGAAGTTTTGTGCAGAAAAAATCCAATCTGTACTTCCCTTTGCAGGAACTTAAGTTTACTGTATCATTCATGTTGGTTTCTTATCCACGATGCCCAGTATACTCCTTGATTTTTTTTTAATTTTCATATTCTATCTAACACATAACACACTCAGATGATTTGACTCAATTTTTAAGAAATTAGTGAGAGCCGAGGCCAGAAAAAGATATCACATAGGGTGAAGAAAGTGAAGAAATACAGTTGCTGAAGCATTTCCACACACAGTATTCAATTTGATCTGCCCAGTAACTTTATGGGTTACAAATAACTTGAGTCTCATGTAACTGAGATATCACAGGTGAGGTTCCACCTATCACAGGACATACAACATGAACCTTATACAGGGATCCTTCTGTTATGCTTTTCTTAACTTTTTTAACTGGGTCTTTAATAGATACTTGCCCATACTAATATCAACTGAGCAAGATTTGGTAATAAGTACTTAGGGAAATACAAAAAAATAATATTAGAGTACTTCACTGTTATTATCATCTTCAAAATTGTAGGGATGGGTAAAGAAATAAATACATACCTGTGAATATATATGTATGTATATATAATTTAAGAAAAATATATATATATAGAATATATATACATATATGTATATATATGTATATAATTTAAGAAAAAAAAAAAACAAGCTCATTGAGCTTCATAAGGCAAAATGGTATCTACTGCCAAGGAAACAATATAGACAATGTTAGATGTTTTATTTAACACTATATAAAATGATAAAAGGAAAATTGGCATTTCAGTAATTATGTGTTGGGGTAAAAGCACTATAAATCTCTACTTTCTCATACCACTTTTTATTTACAGCACCAGATATCATCTCTCATGGAAGGGGAGACACTGTATATACTCCATCATGCCTGTGGTTCTCAATTACTTTACATATGGCATCTAGACATTTTGTTGTGACCTCCTGAAACAAATGACTCTTTGACATCTTTAATGATGAATTTGAGCAATATAGGCATTGTAGACATGTTTTGATTTAGACAGGTCTATACTGAACTCTGTTCAAAGAGAGGATATTGACAACAATCATCCAGAAGATGAAGAACATATTAAATTTTACAATAAAAACAATATCTCCAACTACACTGGAGAAATATGTCCAAGGAATTTTTCTTTCTTTAACTAAACAATGCAGGACAACTAGACAATCTAGATGCAGTTGACTACCTATGATTTATAAGTTGCTGCTGGCCTACATATGGTGCCATTTTGGAAGAAGATGAGAAGTCACTGCTTTAAAAGAGTAGAAAATATGAAATTATTTTAACATTTTAAAATGGAAGTTTCTCATATGCCACCCACTTCTGTCCTTTTTATAGGAAAAAAAGAACATTTCCCTTTTGTTTCTTTGTACTCCTTTCTTTCAACACTTCCCACACATAAATTCATATCACCCCTTTTCCTACAGGACTACTTGGAAACTTTTGGAATTAAGGAAGATAATGTTGAAACAGAGACTGTGTCCTCCAAATAGTGTTAGTGGGAAGGTTGAGTCAGTTATATGAACTAAAACATCTTTCATTCCAAAAACAAAGAAATGGAAATTAGGCTTCTCAATATCTCCCTTAAGATAAAACTTTATGAAAAAATGTTCTTTCAACAAGGCTTATTAAATTGAAATTAGTATATGTCATAAGATGAAAGTCAAAGAACAAAGTCCATGAAATTAAAGTGGTAAGAATTTCCCGATGCTTCTTCAAAAACTGAGCAAATTGGAAATCCTTTTATTGTTTGTTTTCCAGAATGCCATCATGGAGGATCATCAGTGAATAAGAATATTATTTCTGTTACAATGTGTAACCTTTCCAGTTCCAGTTCCAAACGTAATCCTGGCAAATCATAAAAGTTTGGGATTCATTACCAAAAAGAAAAAAAAAAAAGGGAAAGAAAGAAAGTTCACACCTATAATTCAGAAAGCATGACAGCCCTCTGTTTTCATTCCTTTGGATTAGATATCCTTGATTTTTAAAACCATCCCAATTCGAATAAGAGCTATTAAGATATTTGATGGACATTAAAAATATCAGATATTTCTAAGACTCAATATATATACATATACTCAGGCTTGTTTTAATGTTCATGTATAATATAGACAAGGTTTGACTGAGGTTTGTGCTTGTTTGTTTGTTTTCAAACTTCTTAAATTGTCTGATAGTGATGCCATTTCAAAAATCCTCCAGTCAGGGTAATTTGGAATGCGTATAAAGTGTATATTTCATTCAAGCATCCTTTATTCACAAGAGCATGGGAAATAGGTCAAGGAATTTAATATAACTTAGATAAAAATGTCTAGAACTTTATTTAAATAAAGGCCAAATAATTAATTAATTCAATCATTAAATATAGCTCATTTGATTTATTTTGCATAATAACATGCTTTGGAAATACTCATTAGAAAATCATATTAAGGGTATTCAACCCAAGGGTGAGGTGGAATGGAAGTAATTAATGGGTAGAAATAATAAGCTAGCATTTATTGAGTGCTTATTATAAGTCAAGTACTCTTCTTTGTCCTTCCTTTCATGTATTAATTAGGTTTAATAAAAACATTGCAATAATGTAGGTGTCATTATCAGCCCTTTACATAGGAAAGATTTCATATTTGATAGTATAATCTGGATTCACATATAAACAATTTGGTTTTTGAGTCAACATTCAATCACCATGCTGCATGAAGGAAGGCGGTGAAGTGAAGCAATATGTACTAGTATATTGGTACCTACAATTTAATGTTTAGCAATACCGTTTTAAAAGCTTCTCTAAAGTTCTCCTCCACATTGTAAATTATAATCTCATTAAGAGGAAAATAAGAACCATTTCTGCCAGATATACTCAGTGAGGTAGTGAAGTCTAACCAAATATCATCTGAGTGGGTGTACCATTGTCACTTGTGCTACAGGTGAGTAAGTACAACTTTTTGAAAAAAAAGATCTAGAAATAAAACACAGGATTTTCCTTAATTATTAAAATTGAAATAAGGTTATACTTCAATTTATACAAGATTAAAATGTTCACTTGTTGCATCTTAAATTATCAGTAGAGACACTGAGATGAAAATTTCAGTTTTCTTGGCTATATCATTGAGATTTCTTGACTGCCTTGTATAAGTATAACTCAACAATCAGTCTGAATATAGAGTTTATTACTTTGAAAAATGACAAAGAAAATTAACTTCAAGAAATATAAGATCAATGTTCAATCATGAGTCAATATGAGTTAAACTATTTTAGATTACAGGCTTGGATTTGAACTCAGACACTATAATATATTTAAAAGAAAGTATAGATGGTATACTACTGGATATCAAGTGTGGGGATATATTTGAGTGTGAAACCTCAATGGCAAGAGTCACAAAATCAAAATGCCCCAAACCTGAAAAATAGCTGTAAAAGATGTGGTATACTTACACAATGGAATATTATGCATCACTCAAAGAAGAAAACCGTATGTCATTGGCAGCAACATGGATGGAGCTAGAAAGAATCATGTTGGTAGAAATACGCAAGAAATAAAAAGATAAATATGAGATGGTCCCATTTATATGAGGGATTTAGTAAAACGACACAAATAGACAAATGAACAAGAAAAATATAAAACTGTCAAAAATATAGAATTGAAATATGGAGTGAGAGAGTGAGAGGAGGAAGAAAATGGAGGAAAGGGAGGGCACAAAAGACTGAGCTCTTTCATGGGTGATAAGGTGATGGGAGAACCTCGGGGTAGATAATGATGTAATATATGCATGTATGTATATATGTACAGATATAATATGTGTGTGCAATCAATAAAAAATATAATAAAATAAGATACCATAAAAATGTATTATATTCTCCCCTCCAAAAAATTAAGCAAAGTAAACATGGGGAACTGTATCAAACTAAAGGTCTTTTGTACCTCAACAGAAGTCATCATAAAAACAAAAATGCAGGCTTGGAAGGCTGGGAGAAGATATTTGCCTATCACATATCTGACAAAATTACTCTCCAAAATATGTAAAGTGATCACACAACTTAATGACAAAAACAAAGTAAAAATGGCTAAAAGATCTGAATGCATAGATATGTACACCTCCACTGAAGACATTATTGCCTACAGACAAGTGAAAAATATTCAACACCACCTATTGCAAGGGAA
Source organism: Uropsilus gracilis (assembly GCA_004024945.1). Lineage (NCBI taxonomy): Eukaryota > Metazoa > Chordata > Mammalia > Eulipotyphla > Talpidae > Uropsilus > Uropsilus gracilis. The sequence continues at coordinate 2,115 of PVHY01011713.1, read as the reverse complement.
ATGAAATGGATATCTAAAACACAATGAAATATGACCTCACCCCTGTGAGAATGGGCTATATCAAAATGAATGGAAACAATAAACATTGGTAAGCATGTGGAGAAAAAGGAATACTCATCCACTGTGACTGGGAATGTAATTTGTTGCAACCTCTATGGAATTTGATTTGGGGATACCTTCAAAAATAAAAATTGAGATGCCTTTTGATTCATTAATGCCTCTTCTGGGTAATAACCCAAGGAATATGATAGTTCTAATAAAAAAATGGACTCCTGTGTTCATAACTGCTTTATCTTAGTTGTTTACAGAGCTAAGTCATGGAGTCATTATAAGTACTCGATGACAGATGATTGGATGAAGGAATTGTGGACTACATAATAAATGGAATACTACTTATTTTTTTAAAAATGATGAAATAGTATCTTTTGGTACAATATGGATCAGTCTTAAGGTAACTATGCTAACTGAAATAAATCAGGAAAAGACAGATACCAATGCCAGATGGGCTTGCTTATTCATGGATTATAAAGAGCTAAAGAATACATACTGGTAAATCAAGGCAAAAATAATTCTGAACTCTGGAAAAAAAACTCATTACCAAGGAACTAGAGAGGAGGCAGGAGAGAACAAAGAAAGGGAAGGGGAGTATGGGTGAAATGTTAGTGAAACATTTGCATATAGGGAAGTACGAAACAAATATACCCAAGGATAAGACATGATTCTGGGCAAATTTAGGGGCCATTTTCATGCCATGAGTGTACTGCATGTAGATGTTTGCAAGAAAGCTGAGAATAAAGTTTGAAGGTTGATGGAAAAGTAAATGTTAGTGGATATAAGATAAAAAAAAGAGAGAAATACTGGATGGTCTCACTTAACGAGGGATATAGGGAAACCAACCAAACAAACACACAAGAATAATTCAAAACTCTTAACTGAAGCATAGAGCAAGAGATGGGAGGAGGGAAAAATTGAGGGACGGATGAGCTCAAGAGATTAAGATGGTTCATGGGTGATAAGGTGGTGAGAGAACTTCGGGGTAGACAATAATGTAGAGTATATCTATATATATGTACAAACAATTAAAATATTTTAAGAAAAAAGAATAATACTTCCCTAGTGGAGATGACGTGGAGATTATGAACCTTCTCTGGACAGTGAGGCTTAGATGAAAATACTGACAAGCTCATTATAGAAGTAACAAAGTGGCCAGGAGACAGTGGCCAAAAGATTCCTAAGATATCTGTCTCCTTTTCCTATAGTCCTCATCTTTTCTAGCTTTTGTACCTTTGTGACTGTGCTCTGCCTTACCTTCACAAATTCTCTGATCTTCAAAGCACAGCTTTCATCCTACTGTGTGCGAAATCCTACTGCCTATACACCATGGTCTTTTTCTTATTCCTTAGTGACTTCGATTACACCATCACCAACTTATTAATGTGTTTTCTAGTCATTCACTATTCTTATCTAATCGGATTCCAATTTCATAATCTCAAATATTTTATAGAAAGTAGTTGGGCATCAAAGAAAAATAAAAAAGAGGGAAGAAAATGAGAGGAGAAAATAAAGAGAGTGGAGTGACTAGGGGAGATGGGGAGGGGGAAGACAGAGGGAAATGGAGGGAGGAGACTGAGATTTTAACTGCTTTGAGATCACAAAGTATATAGAGTGTACATAAACACAAAGCTGGGGGGGCACATAATGGTAACCCATGATTACCAGTGACCGTTTCTGTTCTGGTTCCTCCTTAAACAGGCAAATTCCCTTTGTAGTGTAAGCATCCTATTCCTAAAGCCAATTAGAGTGCAAGCATCAAGCTCTTGGTAGGTCCTTTATTGGTTCTAGCTTTTACACAGACACACCAAACAGAACAGGGCAGGGCTGGGACCAGGACTGGGAGGACAGGGAGCCCCTCAGACCTCAGGAGTCTTCATGCTCTTTCCCTGGTTCTTTCCCTATGTTGCTCTCTACCTCCATGCTCTCTACCTCAGGGTGATGCCACCCTTTTATCCTTTTTCCTCTCAGGTGACCCTACTCACACAGGTGCACATCCACTGGAGCCAGGCATATACAATCACGGGGAGTGTGCAATGCCATGGGGAGTGTGCAATGCCAGTC
>PVHY01011712.1:0-47001 GCA_004024945.1 Uropsilus gracilis | reverse complement strand
ATTTAAATATATTATTTTCATGTAGTCTATAAAAAGCAATACAAGTATGCCAAGTCTGACATGGACAAGTTGGGGGTATTTTTCTTTGCTAGGAACAGAGACCACCCCCCCCCCAAGTTAATGAAAGGGGAGTTATAAGGACACAAGATGAACATCTGAGCATTTGAAGACAGGAAACACAGACCTTGACTTGGAAACCAAAACAGTAATTGAGGTCACTTTCCCAAGTTTTAGGGACTATAAGGGCCAGGGAGGGGAGGTGGTGAGTGACCCCCCCCCAAGATCACAATGATGTGAAATATATATATGTATAAATAAACTGTTTAAATAATAAAGAAAAAGATTGCATAGTTTCTTCTCTCTGTTCATTTGAGTCAAGCCCTTTACACAATGCCTTCCTTAGATCTTCACTACCCAGACTTTCATATCAGTGTCCATCACTAGTAGGAAAACAGCTCCAGCACTAGTTTTCTATGACCTTGACCTTTGGTTTCAAGAGTTCATCAGACTGAAAATTTTGTCCTTCCTGCGTCCAATTCCACAAGGAAAAAACACCCGATTGACTTAGTGAGGTATGGAGCCATCATACCTTGTGTGAGTTGTGGAGCCATCCCAGTCAGCTGTGGTGGGCCAGGGTGGGCCCTTGGAAGGGACATTTGGGTGCGGCAGCCAAAGAACCCTGCCTAGTTCTCATTAGCACTGGTCTATGGCTTTCAGAATGTGTAGAAAGATCCACAGGGCTCCCAGATATTTCTAGAAAAGGTACTAAGTTCATAGTTGATGCCATCAGTCACCATCTGCTCTGGTCTAAAGAGGCACAGATTTGCCAGAAGGCATTTTTAGGGATTCTAGGGACTTTACAGAGAAGTTAAAAAAAAAAAAAATCGGAGTACTAAAAAGTTCCCTTACCAGACTTTAAGCCAAATTTCCTCTATCCAGATGGCTTCCAAGGCCAAGAGGGAGAGAAGTCCTGCTGCCTTTTTATGTTGGTCTTGATTGTTGTTAATGATCCCCAGCTGTAAGGCTCCCACATCTCTTTAACCTCTCTCTGGTTGGCCTCACATCTCTGCATCTCTTGCAGGGAAAATGGAACACTAAACGCAGCACCCATTCCCCAGCAGAGCGTGTGCTGCACAACACAGAGAGGTCAGCGCCAAGGGGACCCGAGGCCTGCTCAACCAGCATTGTCAGGACCCTTCATTCATCTCAAAAGAAGCCGGCCTCAGCACTCTCACCCCCGGAGGTCCATGGCGCCATGCCAGCTGCCAGCAGGAGGGCTGGAACTCATAGTCACCTGTGGCCTGTGCTAAAAGGTTTCTTCCAGAGGCACAAGAATCACTGCCAGGCACGGGCATAGTTTTCAGGGATGAGCTATGCATTCAGGATTCCGATTCGGAAGTGGCGCTCTTTGCCACATACATTTTTCTCCCACGATTGTGCAGCTTAGGTAGCAATGCGATGTTCATAACTAGTTTTCTGGTATTCTCTTATCCATGCACTCAAAAACTTCTTGAATTGACTGTGGAATACCAACACTGCAGGGGCAGGGAGTGCAGACTTAAAATAAGTCACTGTTCTTTTTTTTTTTTTTTTTTTTTGGAACTAGGTCTTGCTATGTGCCCCAGGCGGGACTTGAACCACGATCCCTAGCCCCGGCTGCTTCATAGGCTGAAGCTTACAGGCACGAGTCATCGTGCCTAGCAGTCACTGTTCTGAAAGACTTCAGAGTACATCAGCAACCCGGCATTCACCATCCAGGCATTACATGAAGCTCATGTAGGTGTTAATGTAAGGTGGAGGAGATTCTCTGCCCAGGCTAAGGGTAGCTGAAGGTTAGTTGGGTTAGTTCTCTGAGGAGGTTTTCTGTAGGAGTTAGTTGATAACAAGTGTTTTGAAGATACGTAAGATTCAACAAGTTAGATAATTCAGCAACCAAAGGGACAAGTGAGAGGGGATTTCCAGGAAGAAGAGAGAGCACGTATGCAAGTATGTGGAACATGAGAGAATGTGGCAAATAAGGAGGGTGTTCATGAGGCCCTGATAAGAACATGTCCAAAAAAAAGTTGCTAGACGACATTCTATCTTGTAACTGTCCTAGAGAGTATGTTCTTCATCCTACTATGAAATCCATTTCCAAGAACCTCCCTCTCAGCTCTGTCAACACTGGTCATTACCTTACTGCTATCCCCATACCACTGACACTTGTAAGGGAGTTAAATTTGACCAATTGAGCACTTCACTTCTTTTTTGTTTTTTTAAACTGTGCTCTGTATGGGCTGACTCTGCCTAAATATAAACCCAGACCCAAGAGGGCAAGGAACACTTAGCTCCTGCTGTCCCACAAACAGTAGGCGATCAGAAAATATTTGTTCGAATAAATTGAAAATATCCCTGAGAGGAGATTGTTGCCTTTCTAGCAATGATTAGCAGAAATCTTAACCTTCTTTATTGAAAATATCTCCCTAATCCTTCCCCGGGCATACATACCTAGCAACACACATCCAGCCACTTTGCAGAGTAGCATTCCAATTGCCACCCTAGCATCTTAAGCCAAGTCCAAACGATATGCCCCAAAGTCCAGGTGAATCTCCTACTCTGGGATTTTAAAAATGGTCCCAATAAAGAAAATTCAATTTGCAGGCATAGAATCAAGTTTCCTTTGTTCTTTCATCTTATTCTGGGCCAGAGGGAGCAAGACCTTCCTGCCGCCTTTATTATAGTTCTAGACAGAAAGAAAAGGAGACACTGAAATCTTAACCCTCAAAATCCCAGCACAAGTGAGCAGCCATGGTGTCATCCAGACAGTGGTAAAGGAGACCCTACTTTCTCTTATTTTTTATTTATTTATTTTATTTTTTTTTGAGACCAGGTCTTGCTATGTTACCCAGGGTAGTCCCAATTCTGCAGACTCAAGGGATTCCCAGCCACAGACTCCCAGGTAGGTGGGATTACAGGCACCCTCCACCACCGGTTGCTTTTTGGAGATCAAGTCTCACTATGTTGCCCGGGGTAATCTCGAATCTGCAAACTCAAGCAATCTCGAATCCGCAAACTCAAGCAATCTCAGGCCTCTTGACTCCCAGTGCTTGGACTACAGGCACGTGCTGACATGCCAGGCGTGGGCACTCTACTTTCAAGCAGGCAGCACTGTTCCAATCCACCCAGGGCAACTGAGGACTCCAGTACTTGCCAGGTCCTCACTCCACACTCTCTTCACTGCCAATACCCTGCTCCTCCCCACTTCCTCCCCTCCTGATGCCTTCCACTATACCATCTAACAAAGCTCTTCTGTCTTTTGTTTGAGCCACAACTATTTCCTTTACTTTTTCTTTTCTTTTTCTTTTTTTTTTTTTTTTAAGACTAGGTCTCGCTATGTTGCCCGGGAAACCACAGACTCACATTGCCCAGAGTACCACGGACTCAAGCGATTCCCAGCTTCAGCCTCTCATGTAGCTGGGATTACAGGAGAGCGCAAACACGCCCAGATTTTTTTTTTTTTTGAAACTACGCCTGGATATGTTGCCCCAGGTGGGTCTCCAATCCGCGGGCTCAAGCAATTCCTAGTCTCGGCCTCCCTTCCTAGGTTGGGATTAAAGGCACATGCCACTGCACCTGGCCACAACTCTTACCTTTAAATGCAAACAAAATAAGAAAACAGGAAGCCACTGGTCGTAGACACTGGGGTGTGGTTCTGTAACTTAATCTACCGTATTTCTTCCCCTTGTTCTTTCTTTGCCACACCAGAGAAATTGAAAAGAAAGGTCAGAAGATTCATGCAAAAGTTAAACCGAGTTTGGTTTCTATTTCATTTCAGAATATCCAGCATTTATCAAAAGGAAGAAGCAACCGAAACAGGAAAAAGAATTAACATACTTCAAGAACTTATTACATGGTAGCACTGCAATGCATATGCTAATCCACTCCCATAATTCCATGACAAAGATGAGGACTTAGATGTCAACTTAGTAAGCAACACTTTCAATTGAGACCCAGATCCTACTCCTTTTCTTGTACCCCATGACTAACAGAAAGGAGCTCCCATTCCATATAAAATCATACCTCCTTTTGGAAGACTTTTAGTCTGTGCTCACTGAATCAGCCACTATGTTAGAGGCCACAGATATAAAGTGGGGTAAGACAAGGGAGCAAGGGGGGAAGATCTCTGTTCCCAGGCCTCATGAAATAAGACCATGTGTATGCTAAACCTAGGCAATATAAAATAAAATAGGAAGACTATTTCCAGTCACACATCAGCCCTGCCAAATGGACAGATATAAAAATTCTGTCCAGAGAGCTGTTGAGATTTTCCTCAAATGCCAAAATTCAGCCTGTTAAAAAAAAAAAAATCATGCCCCTGGGACAAATCTACAATCTCCCTGACTCCATGTCATGTTTCCTCAGTTTACTTCCAGTCAAAATACATATTTTTTCCCACTGCTCCCAGGGCTGGGGTCAATCCAGCTAATGAAAATCAAGCTGTCTTTTCCTCCCTGCCATACCAGTGGTCAGCTAACAAAATGCAGGTTTTGATCCTGGCATGTTTATCGTTGGTGATGATGTATAAACTGATGGCCGACAGCTTCATTTTCTCTAAGCTGGAAAGGCCCTGCTGGGAGAATTGGGAAGGAAAAAAAAACTTTTGATTTTGACTAGCAGTAAAACAGTTGGATAAACATGACATGACATGGATGTCAGAGTGCATAATGCAACTGCATGAACCCAGAGGGGACTGAGAATACACAGACATGAATAGAATACATGCTGCAGAGAGCCGGCCATGGGTTTCTAACCCTCTGCATTCTGATTCTTGCCATACTGTGAAATATTATGATGGAGCTTTCTCTAAAAGGAAAAGTGGGGAAAGTCTTGAAATGAAGAGCAATCTTTTTAAGCTTTACTGTGTTTTTGTAAAATATAGCAAAAAAAAATCACTTAGTAATTGTGGTTCTAAGAGTAGATGCCAAGGACATGTAGCACTCAGGGTCATTATGGAAGATGGGGTGTTGAAAAAGAAAACAGGGCTGGGGGGGCTAAAGTACCTTGCTGAGAGAGTGACAGCTGAATTAGAACATTAGGAGACGTGCAAATGTAGACTAAATTAAGAATAAGGAGACTCGGGTTTTCATCCCTGTTCTGCACTCTGAGAGAGTGCCTTAAAACACCTAGACCTGAGTTGCTTTCAAGGTAAACACTTCCCCCTCTGTGAATGTTCCTTTGCTCAGATGGTTCATCCCAGACAAAGTGAACCCAGGTTGGTCTGAGTTCTTGATCCTAAATGAATCAAGTTCTATCTTCTTAATTTACCATGAAGCATATTCTGATGAAGTCTGGAGAACAGAAAAATGGATTCAAGATCAGTGTTTTACAGTGTTTACCAAAATATCCCTCTCTCCATACCCCTTAAAACAGTGTTTTTAGTTAACCTTTCATAGATTACCAGCAACTTTGGTATACTGATAAAGGAAGGGAACATGTTCCAGAAAAATAAAATGCTCATGTGCAAGATGCCAAGTATTTTAGAAAGTCTGAGGATTTCTTGAAACTAAGGGAGTTCATGAATCCCAAACCTAAAAGCAATAAAATTTCACTGGGTTTCAGGGGGACCACCAGTCAACAGTTTCCACTTAGACATACCTTCCTATTACCGAGGTCATTTCCAGTCTACATAACTACTGCTTACAACAGGATACATGGATTTAGTTGCTGTCTTATAAACTCCCCTACACAGAATAAGAAAGACTTCTTTACTCCACCAGTGTTGGAATTCTTGTGTTTCTGCTAATTTCAACTAAAATGAATAAAATATACACATTTTTTAAGAGCATGGAAATATTCTCAAATTCACAGCTGACTATTGTTCTGTTCACGCTGTTCATCATTCTTTGGTCTTCATTTTCTAATCAGAAATGTTGGTCCCATTCTGAGGTCATCTACAGTCCACTCACTTTAATCAATGTCACTCTTATCCCTCCTCTCCTGTGCACAGGTTCTAACATATTGCCCAGCAGCATCCTCAAAGATAAAGAAGCAAAAAGAGAACCACAGCACCCCTGCAGGTAGGGAAGGCTCTTCCGCAGGAACCTGTGATATTGTGGCCAGTAGAATTGTTTGAAACCAAGTAAATCAATGTAGCCTTGGCTCCAAGCAGCCTTTATTGCTGGAAGGAGCTGTCAGCTTAATTTGTGGATGAGATCAGCTGGCTGAGAGCCTGAAATACTAGCTCCCCAAGTGGAGGGTCAATACAGAATGGGGTGAAATTAATCCCCTTTGCTGGGTGGTTTTCCTGCAGTTATGGCTCAGGGTTCAGGATGTGATGAAGTTTTTCATTCAGGAATGAATGTGACCCTTATGACTGGTCAGATCAATAACTAAGTTCAGTACTGTTTAATGGAAGTAAGCAGTAGACAGTTTCCTAACTGGAATGTGAATAATCCTAGACTCCTCAGTCACTATCTTCAATTCAGTGGTGCAAACAGGTGTATATTTAAGCACACACTTCAGTGAGTTCTATTTAGAACTTAGCCTTTCCAAGGGTGGCGAGAGGCCTGCCATTTGTTAGAACTGTAGAATTTGGGATCCCGCCCAGATCTGCTGGATTGGAATCTGCATTTTGAAAAAGATAGGAAATTCACATGCCTTTGAAGCACTTTATAGAACCCAGAGCAGATAGATAAGACTGCCTTCCGATACCTCTTGCAAACAAGACTGTCATTCTCTTTCGATGGATGAGAAATCAAATTTAACTGGTTTGCTTCATTGGCAAGAATATTACTCTCAGAACATGTTCGAGCCAGAAGAAATATAGCACCTCGATGCTTCCTCCAAGCACCAGAGAAGATACACTTGCTCATGTGGGTGTAGGTCTTGCAGAACAGTTTGTCTCAATCACAGACAAAAGGCAAGTAGCCTCCTAGCTGCAAGCAAAAGTATAGTAGAATACCCTGCAACCTAGCAACTTCTGAACTGAAGCTTGTTGGGAGAGAATGAAGCAATTACTGGTGATTTTCACCCCACTTTAGGCTTTCAGGAAATTCTTCTCTAATTAGTGTCTACGTAGTGTTTTCATGTATGATGGAGCTTTGTGACAGAGCACCCCTCTGCCCATTCATCACCAGGCTCATAGATTATAGCAGATCTAATAGAGATTCAGGCCTGATATGCTGTCCTTGGAACTGTCACCCATGATATATGAATTACACAAGTCTCAATGTTTTAGGGGCTCCTGTGAAGTGTCAGATGAAACAAAGCCATCAGAACCTTAAAGAAAGTGGCAAAAAGAAATACAGTAGGTACTGTCCAGTTACTGATTTGATGCTGATCTATGAAGTAAAAAATTCCAAAGTTTCAAGTTATCACATTTATGCTGGGGAAACACTGTATAGATTCCAATTACAAAACTTCTTCTGAAATGTCTTGGAAGTCTTTAATCTACCACATAATAATCAGCTATAAAAAAAATCAATGAAACACTCAATCCCCCTGGTAGTTTCGAATGTTCTTCTCTTTACCATTTGTAACATAGCATTTACATGATCATCTCTAAACTAATTCACATTCCAGCATTCAATGCCAGGGTGTCCTTATTGAGTTATTAGTCAAAAGTCGGTGGACAAAATAAACAAGGGGCAAACAAACAATTCATCAGACACTGGTTTTCAAAGTTAAGGATAACTTTGAGAGAACAAATTATGAGCAACATCCTATAAAGAACAAGCATGCAATGTAAGTGTGAACCTCAAAGAATAGCACCAGGCTGAATAGCAGTCCAGATTCATAGCTGGACTCTATCGAACGTGACAGAGTTGTTCAAATACCAACTACTCAAGCTACCCCAGGTTTCCATACTCTGTACTTATTCGATGGTCAACAGTCTCCCGGGTAGTTGTGCTCAGGGTGTAGTTGTGCTCAGGGAAGCATGAGTTGCTTCCCTAGTGTTGTTTCACTATCTGAATTCTGAAGGTCAAATATTTTATAATTTATTATTTTATGTAATTCTGATGCATAGAATGCTAAAATTGATTCAAATACATTAGGGGTTAAGTGTCTACGACCAAAACTGAAACTCCTGTTAGCATTTGCCCAGATTTGCCCTTTACTATTTTACCCTTAAATTTTTATTCTGAAATTGATTTGTTCTACTCAACATGTAAAGTTTGCTCAAGGAGCTTGACTTTAGTAAAGATCCATTTTAAAGACCTACTTATATCGGACCTTCTTGCTGATACACATATATTAAATTACAGAGTGAGAAGGGAAGGTACAGTTTAAAAAACAAACTGGTAGCCAGTACTTGTGTAAAACACAATAAAGTGTTCATTGCCAAATTTTATAGTTCTCTGAGATTCAAATGCTGCACAGTATCCTTTCTCAAGCAAGCAAACTGAAAGAATGTTAAAAAAACAAACAAACAAAAAATCATGAGAAGCAAAATATGTTCCTGATACTTGACTAGGTATAAAAACATGCTAAAATATCATATAATCATAATAATACTGTCAAAAACTCTACTTTATTCAACATTAAAATGTTTAGTAAATTTGAGGAATTATTAAAGAACTACCTAGGTACACCTCACCCAGTGGGGTAGCTGAGAAATAGCTATAGGAATCCAAAAGAATATAATGCCATTAACACTGAAAACCAGTAATAAGAAAAAAACATCGCAGAAACCACTGCAACAATGAGAATAGAGATTTTTGAAACTCTTATATTCAATACTAATATTTATCCATTCTCTTGCTATTATTGCTAGGGAAGTTTACATTAAAATCTGGCCTTTTCCAAGATTATCAAATGTTTCTCATTAATTATCAATGTGAAACAAGGACACTTGGGCATCCTTTATTGAGAATTAAACTGAATTAATCCCTTTAGTTAAAATGCCAGATTTCAGCTCTCCATCAAGTAGACATGGACATATTGTTTTCCTGGATTATAGGGGTTCATCATAACTTTAACCTAAATATTATAATGTATGAAAGATGAGGCAAAACCTACAGGAAATGATTCTGTTTCAATTTAAGCCTGAAAATTAAAAGAAAAAAAATGTGAAATTTATATCTCATAGCTACGCCATCAGAACTGTTAAAACAGATTCAGTTGCTCTAGTGAGTGATCCACTAAATGATACAAAATAATGAATTCAATCTTAATTTTACATTATCTTTTTTCCAGAAGAGTCATCAATCCTAAAACTGCACATTGACTTCTAGAACAATGTGTTCTGTAAATCTGGAATCTCTAGACACGGTCTGGATTGCTCACTAACAAACACTTGTTGGTCACTACTCTGTGATAAATGGCTCTAGGAACTGGGATAGAAGCCAGGCATCAGTTTAAGAACCATGAAACTGAGTTAGGACATATAGGTGCATGACAAAGAAATTAGTGAGTGATGTGTACTAGAAAAAAATTTAAATTAATCAAGATGGAAATACAGGAGTTTTACCAACAACAAAGAAAAGGAAAGAACACCTTTAACAGAAGGAACAGAAGCCAACAAAAAGCCAAAAAATATGAAACATTCAGAGAATGGCAAGCTGTTCAACTGGTCTGGAGCATACAATGTGTTGGAGCAAGAAGAGGGAGACATGAGGCTGGAGGTGAAGGTTGGGACCAGCTTGTTTGAAGAACAGAAAGGAGTCAACCAAGGATTTTTGAACAGAGGAGCAACATGATTAACTGGTCTTACATATCCTAGGTGTTTGCTCAATTCAGTTTTTCTTTCCTTTTAAATTCCTACTATTGACTCATTTCTATTGTTCATTGCTGCATTGATTGAAAGTAATGGAACCCAAAAAAGATTTTATTTGGGAAGTTTCATTTTTAAATAATGACAACAATGATAAAATAAAAACAATTTAAAAAACCCACAGGATTATAGAATTTAGAAATGAAGAATATTTCAAATAATATTTCTACATTTTCTCAAATGAAGAAACTCAGAATGAAAGAGGTTACACTTGCAAAACGTAAACTAAAAATCGGTATTAGAAAAGAGGAAAAGTCAAAACAAGCTAAGCACCAAACTGAAGTGCACAACTTTGAGCAGGAGGGAAGGGGAGGGAAGGGGGGGGGGGGCTAAACCACTGGGATTACAATGTTGTGAAATTTATATATAAATAAATTAAAAAATAAAATACAAAACAAAAAAAGAAAGAAAAGAGATGATAAATTATAATCCATCTTCCAATTGTATTTCTACAGTATTTTTAACTAGCCTAAATATGCTTTATCTCTTTAATATTGATCCTTTATTAAATTAATCCCTAAGTAATGTTGGTCTAAGCAGATATGCCTGAAAATATTTTTTAAAATAAAAATTATTTAGAAGTGTTCATTTAGACCATAAAAATCATAGATTGGAATGTCTGTGAGTCAGTCAGTAGTTCTACTTATCCCAAAGTAATTTGGATTTTCTGATTTTATGCAAAAGAAAGGAGCAGTCTCATCAGTTCGCTATAAAGTAAACCATAGGCAAAATAACTTGTAATGCAGCACAGAAACATCACATAAGTCAATCATTTCAAAGTGACACTTTAGGATGAGCAAAATACACACATAGTTTTTTAAAAAGGAACTGGAGGTGTGTGTAAGGCAAGTCAGTTTTTACAATGCCAGAATAAAAATGAAAATAGGCACTGCTCAGATACATAACTCTTTTTTTAAAAAAATCCCAGTATATTAATACAATACACTTAATCCAATCAAAAATCTTGCAGATCTTTTGTTTATATTGCATTTTGCCTTTAGAAACCACTGTTTGGGAAGAACTACCTAGGTTATAATCCAGTGGACCATCCTGGATCAACTGTCCCTTGAAATTTCATGGAACTTGAGTGATTTTTTTTTTTTCAGTAACTAAAGTATTACACTTCCAGTTAGTTCTTTCTGTGGATTTGATATAACAGGTATTAGTTATTAGTCCTGCTAGGATTTGCTTCCCCCTGCCCATTACAATATTATCTGCTTCATTATCTGCTCTGGACAACATTATCTGTCTACCTCAATCATCCCATCCATAAAATGGGGTTAATAATATTGGCCTTCATTTACCTTGAATAAATACCACTGGGGAAAATGAGAATATAAATTAAATTACTTGCTGCTCTTTGGAAGAAAGTTGCCTTAGAAACACAGGCATATTATTTCTCCACAGAAAAAGCAAAATATATTACGGTTTGCACAATGTTGCTTGCTGTGATTTTGCTCTTTTTTAACCCTAGGCAGAAGGACTACATTAATTCCGGTCCCTAGGTGAACCTTTATTCCATTTTCCACTGGAGAAAAAAGTTACTTTGCAAAGAAAGGAAAAAAAGAAAAAAAATGTAGTATTCCCAAACCTCATTTACGGGACATTCTGTTCTCCAAATTACAGCACAGCAAGCAGGCAAGTGGGAACTTTTAGAATCCTGCATCCAAGCTGGTTCCACACAGCACCCACTAATACAAAATGGCTTTAATTACTTTAATATAAATCCTGGAAATGTGCAGATGGATTGTAATAATTATGCAAAACTGCGATGGTCCTTTATAGAAACACAGATCTTAGTAGCTTAAAAGAGAATAAAAGGAACACAAGTTCAACACAATATGTCAGGAAGCATATCTCCTAAGAAGTCCTGTATTTCAAATGCCAAGCTGTACATTTCATCTGATGTGGCAGTTGTTATGGAAACTATGCTTTTTGATTGAATAGCAGAATAAATACTTACCTAAAATCAGCATGATGGGCTAGTGCATAAATTAAGAACTCCCTGAGACAACAATTACTTGGAGTTCTTCCTTGGGATAAATTTGAAAAAAAATGTATATATTTGCAGTTTATTGTGAGTTTAAATTTTTCTGAACTAAATACTCTTTCTCACCCAAAATAGTGAAACCTGCTTCACTCTGTGTGTTAATGTAACTGTATGTTTATCCCCCAAATACACTCACTCACACCCTTGTATAATTAAGGTTTAATGAATGAAAAGATCTAATGCTTTGCCAAAAAGACATTTTTTTAATCACATTTCCCCACTCTCCTTCTAAATTAGTATAGGAGAAGCCTTGGGAAATGAATGTTGAGTTATTATCATTGTCATTTTTAAATCAAGTGGGTCATATATAAATGTGGAAAAATCCCCAGGCATAAGAGAAAGGTCAGTTAAACATGGTTTTCATATTTTTGTGAGATTAATATTAGACTGTTGCTGATTCCTATTGATATTAACAACCTTTCATAAATCATAATACAAATACTTCTATCTTTTTGTGTAGATATAATTCACCCATTTGCTGACTTAATTAAAGGTTGACTTATAAAGTATGAAATAAAACATATTGAGGTTTGTTTTCCTCTCTCACATTTTGTATGAAATGATATGCCATGGAAAAAGTGTGGGTGCAACAGGCACCCATATCACAAACTTCTCCATAATGGGCATGCATTCGCCCATTGGATCAACATCTTTCAATTTATTAGCATGACAAAGGACACAATTATTTTGGATATGCCTGAATGCAATTTTCATTAACTTTGCAATGATTTATTAACAAAAGTGTCAGGAATGTAATAAAAGCAGCAGGACTCCTCAAAATGCCAAAATAAAAAAAATGAAGAATACAGCAGAATTTCCCAACACGCCTTACGGCATCAGGTCAATAAGGTTGCCTGATTCCATCAAAAGCATCACCATGGTGAGTGAACTCTGCAATTAACAAAGAGTAAGCACAAAAAATGCTAATATCTCATTTGAATGTAATTATGCACAGATTACTGTTCACTGGAACAAGAAAAGGGATTTTAATTGTCATCCAAAGTTACATGCAAACCCTGGATTCTAGTTAACTTTTTTTTTGGTTGAGGAGTTCATGTGAGAATAAAGCATGCAGTTCACAAATTCTTATGTTCGGGGACATTGTAAAAGGCATTGCCTTTGTTTAAAGAATACAACTTGCAAAGTTTTAAAATAACATCATTTCATGTATGTTGGCAAGGTTAGTTTATAATAAGTTTCACCATCGTTTGCATTTTAATACTATTTGATCTCATTTACATGTTTAAATTTGTTCCTGTAATAAAATTCATTAGTATGTTTATCATAGCCACATAATGAATATAGCCCTTATGTAAAATAAAAAATTGAAAGTACATTAGAGACATTACAAGCTGTTTGAAATTACTGTGCTTTGCATATTATACCTTATTAATTAAATTATAAATTATTTATTTATGTATTTCTTTAATCAGGGGCAAGCACTAGAACAATATTATATTAGTATAAGAAACACAATACAACTCAAAGCTAATGCACACATGGACCAATTTTATGTAAAGGCATGTAGATCCATTTTGCCATGGGTGGTGAAAGCCACTCGCCCTGCTGAGCATCAAGGGATGTAAAATAGCTGTTTTAAAAGGAGAATGGAGGGCAGAGGGATTAGAAATGTTTCTTGTGCAAGTTAAAAACTTCACTTGTTAGTGTAATATCTCCCTTTGCCTTCTCATTTTATTAGTATAATTAGATCAGATGCATAGAGCAAATCATTACAGTTGATAACATTTTATTTGGATTCCATGAAAAAGGAAAGTGTAATCTTTTCTATTCTTTTGCCTTCCTTTGTCAGTAATGATAGAGAATATGTGTGAGAGAGGAACAGAGGGATGGGGAGAGAGGGAGGTGAGGAGAGAGAAAAAAATAAGGAGGGAGGGAGAGAGGAGAGAAAAAAAGAGCAAGAGAATATATAATGAAAAATGAATCTAATATTTAGGGAAACAGCACTAACTTTATTTTTCTTAATCATCTTTTAATTATTCTTTTAAATATGCAGAATATCTTGATCTCTTTCTCATTATGTTTTTATGACTTCCAGCTAATTTTCTAACCCCTGGTTTTAGTACACTGGTTTGATTATGGGTTAAGCCTACGTCTATACACACAACATATTTGAGAGTTTTGGTAAGCAAATATTTTTGTCTACATAGTGAAACATGATGACATGCAGATAGAGCCCTCAATCATTAAAGAAACTTTAGGCAGGACAAAAGAGGAACTGTCCATAAACCACCTGATGTGGAAAGGACATGGGTTTGAGAGTCAAAGAGGTCTGGACTTTAATCAAAGCAACTCCTCTCCTTCCAAATGGGGATAATCCTAACTAACACAGATTTCTCAGGATTAAATGAGATTAGTATTCATAAAGGGTTTAGTGTGGCTCCATAGTAAGTGTTCAATAAATGTTAATTCCAGGACTATTTTTGTAGAGCACAATAGAACACTATACCAGCATCTCCTCAAAATTCTACAAGTTTGTATGACATGTTGAAATGCATTCTTAATAGATATCAGTCTCTGATAGAAATGCAAGCTAAATACTGAGAAGGGCAATGTTCAAAGCAAAGGATAAAAGAGATCATATAAGTTAGCTATAAATAACTCCCAAAAATAATTTAAAAATCTTTTATTTTCATCATTTTAAGTTCACTGTGATTCTCTCCCATCTCACATAATACCAGACGAGAAGTTGCAGGAAGGAGGGGTATTAAAGCAAACTGCAGGATGCAGACAGGTTCAATGCTTTAATTTAACAGAAACTTTGGCAGACTGCAAAAACTAAGGCATATCCATACTTTTTCTTGGCATCCAGCTAACCCTTTCTGAGTTGTCCCCTAGTTAGATGGAGCCAAATAGCTAAGTACTAACTAAACAGGTTACTGGATACTTAAAAGGATATATGTGCTATTTCTATAACTAGTCTCTACAAACACCTGGGAAAATTAACCCTTGAGAAAGATACTAATAAACATAGATATTCATTATATAGAAATTAGTTTTACTCAACAAAACATTTCATTAAAAACACTTGTTTCTAGTCAGTGTGCTCTCCTTTCCTGAAGGCAAATTTCTATTCAAAGTGCTTCATTAGCAAATAATCAAGAAAACCCTACCTCTCTATTATTTCTGAACTGTGAGCTGTCAGTGGATCACATGTGAAGCATGGATACAGGGACAATTTAAACAAAAGAATGCTGAAATCAATAAATAAAATAGAAATAGAACTATGTTATGGGTCCACTCAATCATGGAGCAACATGGGATGCCATGTGGGAAAATAATGTCAATAGAGAAGAGAAACAAAATTGAATTTTATTACATTTCTAATAATTCAATAGGTAGGTAAAGAATCTCCAGATGGTCTAATATTCTATCAGTTGCTATTTTGATCAACACATTTAAAAACCTTAAAATATCAGTTGCACCTGTCAATATTGGACAGAATATAAAGCTTCTTTTGTAATCTGTGAGCTTTTTTCTTGGTGTCTGTTTAAATGCCTAAATAGTTTCTATTGGTTATGAGCCTATTAACATGAGGCTGAATGTTCTCCAAGTGTAAATACCTGAAGGTCTATTCACAAGTTTATTCAACTTGCTTTACACAATAGCATACCACAAGTCAAATGGTCTAATAATAAATATTTGTAAAGATAATTATTACAATATATTGCCAAAAAGAGAGTAAATATGGAGACATATGATTTATTTCAAGTAGAGGTAAGATTTCAAAACATGCTAGACCAAGAAGTAGAACATAAAATCAATAAGATATAGACTGAGAGACCCCAACAGCACCCAGCAGAGGCTTTGTACCTTTCTGTGTAATCCCACCAGTACTCACCCTGACTGGTAAGACCTAGTACCCACATCAGGGAGGGTGTCAGCATGATCAGAGCCCTCACAAGATACTGCTAGCCATTCCCCAGATTGGTAGAAGTCTTGTGACTTCCCAAAAGATTCAGTCAGCACCTGACCAGACTAGCAGAAGCATCATGATTTTCTGCAGGACACTGATAGTACCTACTTGGATCTAAAGAGGCCTTGTCACTCCACAATATATCCCCACAAGAAGCCATATGAACTGGTGAGACCCCAGACCCATCTCAGAGAGAGATCCAGAATGGCCAGATATCTCACAAGACCCCCAAGTTTGGAGGTAGTGGGCTCAGAGGAAAACCCACATACAAAGTTGGGTTCCAAAGTTAAGAATAGGCAGAAGAAAAAATCAACAAACAGCAATGTATGTTTAATAATGGGTTTCAAAGCTAATAATGGCCAGAAGGAAAAAATAACAAATAGCAACATGTGTCCTAAAGAGAATAGAACAACAGAGAGAACAAAGATCCAGAATCCCAATTCATAGACATGAAAGCTATGCGCTACCTATCAGAGTTTAGAATGACAATAGTAACAAAATTCAAAGAAATGGAAGAAAGCTCAAAAAAATGGAAGCTTTTAGAAATAAAATTAAGGAACTGGAGGCACAAAATTGTGCTCTAAATAAGATAAAAATTGATTTTCAAGATTTCAAGAGAAATATGAGGTGAAAAATTCAGGTGAAAGTCATGGAACTAGAATAGATGATGTGGAACAACAAGTCAGAGTAATTGAAGATGAGAATATACAAAGAACCCAGATGGAGAAAGAAAGAGAGAAATGAAGTTAAAAACTGAAGAAACTTTTGAGAACTAACTGCATTAAAAAAGGAATATCAGTTGTGGGGGGCAAGAGAGAGAGACTGTAGTTAAAGAAATAATGGAGGAAAACTTCCTAAACCTAGAGAAAGGAATAAATGTATAAATCTTAGGAAGCTAAAAGATCCTTGCATCCCTAGATAAAATTAGATCAATACCAAGACATATAGTAGTGAAATTTCCAAGAATTCAAGAGAAAGAATATTGAATTTGGCAATAGGAAAGAATAAGATAACCTTCAAAATATGGAGTTAATAGAACATATCATAACATAAAAAAAATCAGTACAACAAACCCCTAGCTAATACAATTTTTGATGATGAAAAACTGAAATCTTTTCTACTAAAATCTGGTACAAAATAATGATACCTACTCTCACCACTGCTATTCAACATAGTATTGGAAGTTCTAGTTAGAGTAATCAGACAATAGAAAAATATGAAAGAAAGTAAATAAGAATAAGAAATAATACAAATAAGAAAGAAGTAAATAATACAAATAAGAAAGAAGTAAAACTATCAACATTTGCAGATGACATGATAATATACACAGATTCATGTAAGATTCAAGATTTATGTAAAAACTAATTGAAATAATCAATTTTAGCAAAGAGGCAGGATATAAATTCAAAATATATAAATTAGTTATCTTCCTATATACAATGAGTTAAAAAGAAAAGAAATTAAGAAAGTGATCCATTTACTATTACAGCTAACTAAATAAATAAGAGTAAACCTAACAAAGGAGATAAACAATATATGCAAAGAAAACTATAAGATATTGTTGAAAGAAATAGAAGACACAATGAAATGAAAGACATGCTTAAAAACTGAACTTTTGAGAGCTGACTACAGATCTAAAAGACTAATGGGGAAGGGAGTTGAGGAAGGGTGAGAATCAAGAGAGAAGGAGCACAAGTGATCCATGGTGATGAACTACTGGTGATTTAGTGGTGGATGTACTAAGGTGTTAACATCTGAAAGGAGTATCCCAATACTACTTCAATTAAAGTTAATTAATAACTTTTAAAAAATAATGTAAAATGCATTTACAAAATGAAATATCTTGCATATTTTACAAATGATATTATAAATATATATGGATTGATAGAAACTATAGTTACAATATAATAGCAGTAGGTCAGGCACAGTGGCACGTGCCTGTAAGCAGCAGCCTATTGCGGTTCAAGTTCTGCCTGGGGCAATGTAGCAAGACCTAGTTCCAAAAAAATAGCTGGGTGTGATGGCGCATGCCTATAATCCCAGCTACCTGGGAAACTGAGGCTAGGGATTGCTTGAGTCTGTGGTATCCCAGGAAACATAAGCCTGCAGTTCCCGGAGCAAAAATAGTGAGACCTAGTCTCAAAAACAAAAAACAAAAAAACCCCACAATATAATAGCAGATAATAGTTACTTAAACAGTCTTAACAGAATGTGCAGTCAATAAAAAAAATCAAAAATTAAAAAAAACAGAATTATATATCTTTAAAAGAAATGAAAACACACAAACATGTAGACAACAAATAATTTGTAATTTGGACCCACTTTGTATCTAGTTATATATTTTAAAATGGCATTAGATTGTCAGTCAGAAGTGAAATAAAAATACAGATAGGGCAACTCAAATTTGTTGAGCACCTACCATGTATCAAGTGCTCTCTTTCCCACATCCTCATGGAAACATCCTTTATCAAATATACCAACCAGTGACATCATGATAGTCCATATGTAGCCTGGATATCTCCCCTGACCCCAAACCAGTATATTTGCCCAACTTCCAGCTCTTAATTTCACTGGGATGTCCTAGAGGTTTCTCAAATTGAAAGACATGTTAAATCAACTAAGAATCTTCCTGCTTCCACCAAACTTGGGAGTTGTCACAGATTATTCTGTCTTGACAGGTAATAGCTTCTTTCCAGTTTCTCTGGCCAAAACCTAATTGAATTCTTTTTGATTCTACTCTCTTCTAAGACTTCATATCCAAATCCACTAACAATACTGTCAGCTCTACCTACAGAATACATACAGAAGCTAAAGACTTTTCACACCTCCACTGGCACCAAATTACTTAAAGTTGTCTTTAAAAGAACAAAAGTTGAAGCATGCTTCCTCTTCAAACCTCCAACTGCACTTAGGTCAAAAAACAGTCCTGATAATAACCTCTCAGGTCCTATGCCATTAAGCAGCACAGTTAACTAACTTTATCTTCCTCCATTTCCTCATGCATTTATAATTTAAGTTCCTTGCAGTTTCTTCTTAAAACTCCAAGTAGCACATTTCTGCCTTAGGACTTTTGCACCTGTTGTACTACCTACTTAGGATACTCTTTCTCAAAGAGACTTTTGTTTAAATGTAATTTTTTGATTACTTTATTTTAAATTGTCATTTTACTTTTGTACCATCATATTTGCTATCCCCTTACCTTTTGAACCTTTTTCTCTATTGTTGATATTACATTTATTTAGTCCTTCACTGTTAGAATGTAGGCTATGTGAAATGATTTCATTTTGCTACTTTAGTTTCTGTTTTACATCCATAAATAAGAATTCCAAAATACTTGAGAGGACCAAATTATGGTATCTAATCTAGGTGAGAATCCAGCATTCTCATTTATTAACTGAAAACAAAAACAAAACAAACAAACAAAAAAAAAAAAACAAAAACTGAACCTGAGAAAGAATAAATAATAATCCAGGTAATAGAAAAAGGGAAAGGTTGATGGATGAATGGAGTCTTCTGTCTTTTGAGACTGCTATTTCTGTCACTCTACCCACCTTTACAAAAACTATATTGCCCTTATTTACTTAAATTCTTCTTAATTTCTTAAGTCTGTAATGAGGCAAATATTTTTATTTTTTTCCTCTTCCCTAATCTATCTGTTGAATTTCTTAGACTTATCTGACATTTAAAATTACTATATCTAAAAATCAAAATGGTATTATAACAAATAAAAAACTATTTTCTTCAAAATTTGAATATTGTTAATCCAGGAGTAGAATCACTCATATAAACCAATTTCCCGGAGTACATCTTAAATTTATAAAATTAATTTCCTGGATGGAAAATTTGAATTTTTTTCTAACCTTATATTGATAATTTTTTTTTTTTTTTTGAGACTGGGTTTGGCTATTTTTACCTGTGGAACTGCAGGCTCTCGTTGTCCGGGGTACCACAGACTCAAGCAATCCCCAGTCTCAGCTTCCCAGGTAGCTGGGATTACAGGCGCGCGCCACCATGCCCAGCTATTTTTTTGGAACTAGGTCTTGCTACGGGCCCCAGGCGGGACTCGAACCGCAATCCCTAGCCCTGGCCGCTTCGTAGGCTGAAGCTTACAAGCACGAGCCACTGTGCCCGGCCTTATATTGATAATTTATTTTTCTCTAACAGATAAATAAAAGAGAAGAAAAAGAAAGGAAGGGAGGGGAAGTAAGAGAAATGAGGGGAGAGAAAGGAAGAAGTTAAAATTAGGGAGGGAGAGAGAAATACTGTTCCCTTCACAGATGGGTGATAGTCATGTTTCCTCAAATTTGTCCCTTAAACTTTAAAGAAATTTGAAGTACTTCTAAAATAGATTTGGGGACCTCTGTAGCCTATCATTCAACTCAGAGAGCAATTTACCATTGAGACTATAGGCAGAAGAGAAACCAAGTCCCAAGATATTCAAATTCTATGTCCAAGGAAATAAATAAGCTCTCTGATCTAATTTAGTTTCCAAATACACACATTCTCTCCCCTCCTTTCTTCCCCGCGAGCATTTCTCTTAAGTCACGTTGAATATTTAGGGAATTCCACAGTTCTATGTGATTCTAAAATTGACATATTTTTCATTAACTTATTGGACATTTTTCTGTGAAAAGATTCACCCCATTCAATTTAGAGATGAAAATTAATTCATCAAGCTAAATAGTCTAAAAAATTTAAGGTAATTTTCATTTAAAAAATGTAGAAATAATTTATCTTCCACTGCTTCTACATTTATGTAATGGCATACTGAAATGAATATGTTAAGATCAGGAGAAAAAATTTCAAGTCACATTAAGCCCCCTAAAAAAGCCAGTTGTTTGTTACAGGATCATAAATTGCTGTAAGAAGGTTTCCAATCAATACAATCACTGGCGTTATTGCTCCTAAAATTTGAAAATAATTTTTCAATCCTCACAAAGGATTAAAGAGATATTCTGATGCATTTTGTATGCCTCCTAATCATTTTACACTCTTACTACACAATATGTGACGTATAGACAAGCCAACTCTGCTTCTGGGAGCTTCTGAGAAATAGAGAATGTTGAGGACATCCCTGATTTACTGAGTCAGACTGAATCTTACCAGTATCCCCTAGTAATTTATAGGCACATGAACGTTTGAGAAGCATTTATGTAAACCATTGTTCAAAATATTTTTGTTAGTCAAGTTCTAAGAATGAAACGCCATTTGAACCACCAGAAAAATAAAAGCGAGCAGAAGATAAGGTTATGCATAACTGGTACATTTGGTGAAAGAAAAGAGAGACTCTCTTAGGGGCCCTATTTCTCTTGCTTCTCAAGTTATATAGGGAGTGAACACTAATGTGAACCTATAGGGAGCAGCTCTGGCTTCTTGAACATCAACTCAGTAACCCTGAAAGCAGTATTTTGAGCTCTGCCAAGAGGACTACCATTATCACCTGAATAAAAATAATTTCATTCTCAAGTCTAAAACCTAAATGATATAAGATTCCAATTTAATTAGGACAACAATGTGAAGCCAGCTCAAATAAAAAGCAGGAACAATTTTCTAATGGATTTAAATTATGAGCTTGTGACAGACTATGACAGATGACATATTTACTTTTCATGGGAGCTAAACGAATACCTGAGATAAAATAAGAGCTAAAAACACAGCAGATTTAGAATTAATGGATGCATTGACCATATATTTTAAAAGAACACTTTTTTTCTAAAGGAAAATAGATCTGTAAAGCCAGTTAGTTAAAACGGCAAAATCCAATATATTATCGGAGCTTAGTAATGAGTTGGGAATTTGACCTTTCTTCAGAAATTGAAGATGTTCTAATCAGAATTAGCCAGGTGCACACAGGGGTCAAGCGCCTTCCTGAAGTCTCACTAAGTAGCAGCTATCTCTGCTCTAATCACAAATGCTCAGATCCCAGACTTTGACATCTAGGTGACTTCAGTATCGTGGAAAGGCAGCTGCCACTTATTTCACTTTTAATGCATCAAAATCTGCATTCCTTAACTAGGGGTCTTCTGGCAAAGTGTTTAATCTAATAAATTCATGATCTAGCACTTTGTCTTCCTTATTGTGACCTGCCTTTCCTTAAGAAAGAGGGAATTCAAATATGACTGAAACTGAGTGGAAAATGAGAATATAAGTGTACACATGCTTGAAGACATCACAGTGAACTAATGACTAATTACTGTGCAATTGAATACTAATGGAGAGATTCATGAAATCAACATGAACAGGAAATGAACTCAATATGACCAGTGGTTCCATAATTAAAATCAAATAAATGCCTAGTAATAGAAAGACTTTAAAGTTATTACTACAACCAGTCAATTATTCTTCAGGTAACACTTTACAAAAATAAAATAAAAAAGGCATAATTTTAGGCAGAAATATCTAGTGCAATATCTTTTGAAAAGCTAATGTACATCAGATATATGAATCATAGTACTGTAATTATCTTCAAATAGAAAGATGTAAAACCAGTTCAGTAGTTAGTTCCTTATTAAAGCAAATCAGATAAACATGAATTTCAGGAAGGGATCTTGAGAGGTCAACTTTCTAGGATTCCTTAATTAATTAATTGTTGCTCCAAATATTTAATTCCTTAAGTCTAACAATCCAGTCAGAAAATTGTCAATAGAAAGCAAGTTTGGCATCAGGACAGAAAACAACATACAAATAAAATAATCAAACTGATTTTAAAAGCCTTTACTTTCAATGCTCAAGTAGCAATCGCAAAAATTTGGTTAATAAATTCAATCACTACGTCTAAGAAAATTGCAAATATATTTCCTTTAGTTCTATTTCATTTACTTTCTCTTCCACAACCCAATGGCTGAGTGAGGCAGACTGAAATAAACGGCAATATTTTCTCTTGAAAAATCTACTCACTTATCAGTTGTGGATCTAATCAAGGACCTAATAAGTCCATAACGGTACATTTGCTTCCCAGGAGAAACCACTGTTTCTCATCATTCCAGAAAATACCCCCTTGCAAGGTGCAACCAAGAGCCACAGCCTCGCTGCAACAGTCTAATAAATTTGATTGGGAGCCCTTAGGCAGGGATAACTTAAATTACAATTAGAGAGCCCTCACACTGCTGCTAACATCTGTGTACTGAACCACTGTATACTGATTAAAGGTTTTTAAAAGAGAACTAAGTACTTCCCACATTAGAGATGAGTCTGATTCTAATGGCCCTTGTCCTTGGTATGTAATACTTCCCTGCTGTGCTTCCTGCTTGGAGGTCCAAAGAATGCACACCCCTGGTAATAGCTCTCTTAGAAATGTCCAATAAATGCTCTACTGTCAATGGGCAGAAAGGTCAAAGTGTGAGAGGGGAAAGAAGGCAGCCCCTGACATCTCTCTTCCTGAGTCTACTTTACCCTGATTCTGTGCCTATGTGCTTAAGGTGGACTTGTTTTTGTTTTCCTGTTTAAAGAGTTACTATAAGGAAAAGGAGAGAAGTCAGAGAAACTGCCATAGGGGCACCAATTAATGAAAGCAGGAATCGATGAGAAAACATGCACCCCACCCCTCAGTATCCCCCTGCTTGCTATTAAATGAATCGTGCATGCAAGAACAGAGCCAGGAGAAAGCAGAGGCACAGAACTCTTCCCCCCACACCCTAACCACTCCTCTGCTTCCCCCCTCTGTTCATTAGGGCCTTTTTCAAGCACATGGCTGCAGCAGATGTCCCTAACAGAACATTTTGTTTCCCCCCTGCATCCAGGCTCCAACACCTGGGCTCTGACATGACGTCCGGTGGAGGCTATTTTCTTTTTCCTTTTTTAAACTTTCCTTTTATTTGGTTTGCATACAAGGCTAATAATGAGGTTTAAAAAACTATACACAATCAGTATACAATTACACTCATCGGGAGCCTGACATGTAATTTCTGATAAACCCATATAACTATGAACAGCTAAAGGAACCACGGAGCGCACACAATGTGTGGGGTCATCAGAACACAATGCCAACACAATCTCTGCGTCATGTCTTGTTGCATAGTATTAATCAGTGCAAACATTGTTTGGGAAATGAGAGGGGAGAGAAAGAGCAGTTTCCCAGCTGCTAGTGCTTTGCCATCAAATCTGATCGCTCCATCTAATATAAGAGATTTCAGTGATAAAGCTTAGGACCAACTAAACTCTTGAGGAGTCTAACTGTTCAGTATGAAATCAAATGACACATCCTTGTCTATAATCCCAACTCACCTGATAATTTTACATCAGACATATCTTTAGCAATTTGCATATCTCCATCAATTTAGAAAATGCACTGCTATCTCCAAGAGTGACAGGGGGTAGGGATTACAAATCCACATGACCTAACCGAAGAGTGTTCTGGGCTAGTTAATAGCTGCAATTCTTTCTTCAAATTGTCAAGTCCTACATGTTAAAGCTTAATTATTTTTCTGTTGATAGTTATAGGTAAAGGATACAAAAAAGGTTTCATTAAGAAAGAATTATCCAGGACCGTAAGATGACAGCCCTGGGTCACTGGGGAACAGGATGTGATCCTATTGTCAATACTATTGATATGTCTTAGGAAAAGTGAGTCTGGGAAAATGCAGAAATGTCACAAGCTTTGTTTTACCTTCATTTTAATAGACCATAGCATGACCTGTGTGGGAGGGGTTGACTGCTTCAATTAGGTTTATGCTATTTTTGATAGAACTTCCAATTGGTGCATTTAGCTGGAAAGCAATTCCTGACTTTATTATTACTGTTGTCATCCTTAAAATGCATTCTTTGCTGCTGTTATTGTTGTTGTTTTTCAATTCACCAGGAGGGGTATGGGAAGACGGGAGCAATAAAGAAAAGGAGTCAGTAACACACCCTTAGGGACCAATAGCAAGGGTAGAAGAATCACAGGAGAAGGGAAATGGAAGATGAAAATGAAAGACATATCTTATTAAACCATCATAATTAAGAAGTAATAGGTATTACAAAGGCACCCGTGCCCAAAGGCCTGAAGACAGCTACCACAGCAAGGGCAAATGTTTCCTCCAGGAAGTAATCAACTAACAGTCTACAATGAAAAGTAAATAGGACCCCACAAGAATGTGAGGCAGAGCTCTGCCTTCTCACTGTGTTCTGGCCTTCGGTTCAACAGGGACAAGGAGAGATGGAAAGTGAGGAACAGGAAAACGAATGACCTCTTTTCAACCACATGCGAACTCTGGCAAACAGAGGTAAAAAGCATTTAACAACCAAGCACTATGCTCCCATCACCTGTGGCTTATGATATGGGGTG
This sequence comes from Uropsilus gracilis, assembly GCA_004024945.1. Lineage (NCBI taxonomy): Eukaryota > Metazoa > Chordata > Mammalia > Eulipotyphla > Talpidae > Uropsilus > Uropsilus gracilis. The sequence goes on along the minus strand of PVHY01011712.1, from coordinate 22,001 downwards.
GTCCCTGGCTCTGCACCCTGAGATTACAACTGTTGCCAGAGATTCAGGGGGATGGGGGCATGATGATGAAACGGACCCCTCGTTATTCAACTCAGCACAAGACAGGACGAATTTCCTTCAGTTCCTGTACTTTAAGTTAGCTGGACCTAGGAGTACTGAGGAGACAAGTCTAAAGGGAAGGAGAAATACATTTGGTCCTTGGACACCCCCTAGTGTCTATGTGAGCATGGAAACATCTCTCAGGTAGCTCCCTCCAGTTCCTGATATATCTGAGCAGGGGAACAGGAGTGACTCAGAAAGAGTCTGTCCCAGCACACCAGCTAGGCAGGAAATATGCTCTCTTTTCTCTCAGGAAGCAAGATGCCACACCCCGGGCCCCTTCTGCAAATTTCCTAGAATTTTTATTGCCATTAACTTTGTCTAAATGTGCAGAGTGTGTCTCAAGAAAATGTGGGGAATTATGGGTGGAGCCTGTAGGGGTCTCTAATTCATTTAAAGAAAAAAAAAAAAAGATGAATTTCACAGGTAATGTACTAGGTGCAAAATGTAAACGAGACATGGAAGGAAAATATATTTCTGGGAATATCTGGTAGTTTATCCTTATGTGGATAACTGGTGAGAGTTTCAACAAGGGCTGTGATCTATTTACATTTACTGATGTGATTGGCTGTGGATACAGAATAAAGTCTGGGGAGAATGCTTGCCACTTGCCTCGGTCAGTGGTTCCTCACGGTATTTCATTTGTGTGATGAGGCTATAATTTAAAAGTGGCTTAGGAAAGCTTTAGAGTAAGTACCTTTGAAAACTTCCATATGAATGGTGTATAGGTCCCTTTCCATCTAGGTAAATTAATTATTTTTGTGTCCCAGCGTCATCTGTGGATTAGACAGAATAGCTCTATTAAAACGTCATTAAAATTATGAAAAATTAACACATTTTATCCATGGCCATCTCAGAAGCACACATGTGCCAGAACGTTTGTAAATACTCAAATCTGCCCTAGACAGTGCCACAATTCCAGGGAAAGCCACTCTACTTGGAGACACTTTCTGTTTTCCTAGTTTTTCTAGCATGATGCTTTCCCTCTGGCTGTTTGGGGGAAGCACTCTGTCATTCTATTAAACTCTGAAGTGTGTATTATGACAATATAGAATCCATTTTTTTTTTCTTACTGCATGTGGGAGGACTGTTTTTGTCACCTAGTAGCATCTGATTCCTCACAGATTCACAGGATTTTCAAGGACGGGGGCCCTAAGCCACTTCTTGACTCATACACTCTTATTTCCAGAAAATGGTCAGTGTGACCTTCTGGCTGGCTCAGAGCCAGGTGACAAGGGTGTCAGAAGGCTAGGGGTCCCAGGAGTCTTGCACCCAAACATGGCTGTTTCTACATGCAAAATCCCATAACCAGATCTGTGGCAAAGAGGAGGAAATCTAATTGCAGAGTCTGTGCCCTCCATGCTGGCGACACAGTTCCTGAAAGATGAGGATACCCAGCTGTGTCTGCAGCCCCCACCCGGGAAGAGCATGAGTGTGGACCCAACCACCCTTCTGCCTTAATTTTTTATCTGTGACTCAAATGAGGCTTACAATGTGGAAAAAGAGAGAATCAAGGGAGGAATATCAGAAACATCCTGCCCTCCACCCCTAATCTCCTCCAAGCATGTGAATGAAACAGTTTTGTGCTTCCCCCTAGGGAAATACTACTATGTTGAATACCAAGACAGTGATTGTCTCAGGTTACAACCCACACAAAATAAACTCACTTTTAAAAAGGAATCTTGGCATATGGTAACAAAACCTATATAATTCTCTTGATCTTTCATCTCTATGCCAATGTCTGTTTTACAGATTATGGCCTCAGCCCCTGACAAATCTGCTTAGTGAATTTTTGGCTGACAAATCTGGCAACTCAAACGCTGTCTGAAATATATTTGAAAGACTAAACATTTTCATAATAGCTACTTTACAGAGCCTAGTAGGTTTCCCTTTAGGACACCAATTAGATTTTTTAAAAGTGACAGTGTTAATTTTTATGATTACACACAGAACTGAGATTTTTATTTAATACACTGGGTCTGCCTTTAAAGCTTTTCAAGGGGATCAGCTACTTGGCCAACAGACGGGTGTTACAGCAGGGGTGATTATAGTAATTTTTCATGTAATTGGGAGTCACCATTTGGTTGCTATCTTTCACGTGCTCGTTGACTCATCATATAATCCTTTATAACGGGGGTTTGTTGTATGTCAAAGGGACATGCCAACAGCCGGGAAATAACAAACAGAGGAACCCCCTGGCTGGTGAGAAGCGTGAGGGTTTTTAACATCTGCCCAGTTCTTTAGACTGTAGAAAATTTTACTTAATAGCAGTGACTAAACACTGAGAGAAAGGTTTTGGAGGATTTGAAGAGAAGCTTTTTTCTCTCAAGAAAAGATGTCTCAAAAAACAGACTTTATTACATACCACGAGAGCACAGTTTTTAAAAAGATAAGAAGGTATAAGTACTCATTAGAATTATCCCAGTCCTTTCTATAATGCCAAGAATTTAAGTCCAAAGCAAACACAGCATCCTGCCCTCAGGCTCACTACCCACCACAATTTTACTTTGAATTTCATCTACTGAATCCCAGTAGTTGACAAAGTACTTTAAAAGAACCAACGCATGGACAGAAGTCTCGTATGAGTATAATATACTGCATAAAATATCGAGTAAAGGTCAAAGCTGGAAGTTGGGGAACCTGAGGTTTCTGTCTAGGTCTGTCATCTTGGAAGAATCTTGTACACATACTGAAGCCCCGATTCCCTTTTCACTGTAAGTGAAGAGAAGACCCACTACAATTCCTGAGTCTTTCCCAAAAAGGTCAAAATAAATAAGAGTAGGTATGAAAAGATTTCAAGTGTTAAAGTGCTAAACAGTAGACCTTAGAGTTTGACTTGGGGTGAAGTTTTTGTTAACACTTTGCCCTCTGCAAACCAAGAAAGCTGGTAGGCCTCAGTGAAGTGCCTTCCCCACAATACTGTGTGTGTGTGTGTGTGTGGTGTGTGTGTGTGTGTGTGTGTGTGTGTGTTTCCTTGGGAATTTTTCAGGAGTGTTAAAATTAAGCTGCTCATCTCTATGAAATTATCCGATGAAACTTTTCCTCACTGTTTGCTTCAGAGGAATAACTTCATTTATTAATGACCACTTTTCCTTCCACAAAAGGCCTACTAACTATGGACATTTTACCTAAAAAGCATTTCAGCTGGACCCAACTCCTGAATAGGTTTTGAATATATTTAGCAAAAACTGAATTTGCTTTTAATAATATAATTATTATTTTATAACCCAAACATATTAAATATGCCCAATCTTACTTAGATCCTAAGAGCTGAGGTAACGGTTGTTTGCCTCACTAACCATGTGTTACAAATTAGTCAGAATATGTGCTAGACCTAAGTGCGGTATCTTCAGCAAATCCTATAAATTACATATTATACTTAAAAATAAGTAATCAAAAGATACGATCATAAAGAAAACTGAACAATACAAATAGTTTATTTGACCAAGTTTAACTCTTGTGACACCAAAATATAAATCAATATTATCTTATTATAGATTATAAGTAAATATGTGCCATGTACTTTTAGATGGTTGTGTAATCATTTCTAGCATTTACTGTCACATACCTTCAAAAGACCGTCAGTGATACTGGTTTCTGATCAATGCTAGTTGACTAGCAGACCATCAAAAATGAGAGTTGATAGAAATTTAAATCTATTTAGTTCAAATAATTTTCTCAGAGAACTAAGAATAAAAATAGGTTCCATGAGACAGTTTTCTCTATGGTAACCAAATCTGTAAATACTATGATACCTTTCTGCTTTCTAGGAACCACTAATCATTATGATACTTTAATTATTGAGTATTCCTATCTATCCAGTCAACCAGGAATTAAGTAATTAATGATCAGCAAATAAGCAAACTTTCAGTCATGATTTGAAATTCATTTCCTAAATTACCATCAACATTTACTTTTCATAGCGGGAAAATATATTCCTCTCTGAAGTTCAGTTACTCTGTTTAGATCAAGAAGACAATCTAATGATAATGACATTTATCCCACTTAAAATGTTCACTACAAAATCTACAGTATAGTAAATAGCAACATTAGCTTACAGGTGAAAGACTTTTTTTTTTTTTTTCTATTTGCTGATGGGCAAATTTTCCCCAACAGAGAGAAATATTTTCTCAACTGATTCATATTTAGAAATGTTAAATCTGCAAGAATTCCTTATCTTTCATCACTTCCCCCTGTTGGATACATACATTTGCTTCTGATGAATTACTTGTATCCAGACAAATGACACTGATCAAATTATGGAGCAAAAAAAGTATCCACTCTTTGTCATATTCCTTTATTACAGAACTAACGACTTATTTAATTCCATTAATAAATTTGTCTTGGTAATATTTTTATCACTTTCCCCTTTTTTAAAATTTAGAAAATAAGGGAGGTACAGGAAGACAAGAGCATATTAGGATTAATGTAGCCTCTAGTTTTCCTCTTGAGTTTAAAATCATAAACTATTCACTAATGTGAATTCTAGAAGCAGCCTGTCAGGTCCATTGTGATAATTAATATAACGGCATACTGTAAATGCCACTGTTAAGACTGTTATCTTGGTGACTGCTGTTGTTTCTGACAATGCTATTAATAACATTACTATGTTGATAATGATACTAACAAACAATGTTCAACACAAACAATGCAATGTACTTTGTACTATACACACATATACTGAAATACTGGAATAAAGTAAATTTCCTGGCTAGAAACTGATTATCTAAATTGTAAGTGACACCCACAGTACTTGTCTTCAGTGCATCTATATATTGGATGTGAGTGGGTGAGACTTTGCAAAAGAGCTGGGAAACCAGTTTTACATAATAGCTCTTCAGAGTACAAATTGGAAGTTGAAGGATTGTGTAAACATTTGAAGAAGAGGTATCTTTGGTGAGATGAGACCAATGTGAATTGAGAAGTTCATGAGAAGCTAAGATTTAAAATGTTAGAATATCAAAGAAATATGTATTAGAACAGTAACAAAACAACAACCGAGCATTTTCCTTACATTTTATCTGATGGCAAATGCAATGAACTTAATTGATAATAAAAATATAGATGATAGAGAATAAAGAAGCAAGTAAAAAGCTTATATGATAGTATTGATAATTTAAATTTTAAGTCATTTATTTTGTAATGAGGAATTCTAATTAGGTCAACAGGTTAAGTGCTTTTATAATATGACAGCCCATTAGTGAAGTTACAATCAATTTTTTTGGTTTTTTGATCAGCATCCTATTTTTTCAATACAGAATGGAAGTTTTTACAGCATAATAGAAGGTTTTCAACACAAATGTATTCATAAGCATGATGTATGCATGACAGAGTTATGATGTAAAATGAAATCTAAGTTGGGCCATACAGAAACACTGAAATGGCCAAAATGATTCAACTGTCATAAATTGAGTTTATTTATTGATTTCTTGAGGGTAATCAATTGGCATGGAATTCTAAAAACTAATTAGACGTATTTCAGAATAAATAATCTTGGTAAGAAATATCTTTAAAATACTACTTTATTTTGATACGGATGGAGTTATCAATTGCCTTTACCTGGTTACATTCATATGTACCGGATGCCATTGAGCAAAAACAGACACTGTTGTTAACCTTATGATCTCACAAACTACGTATTAATCAAATAACCAAGCAAATAATTGTACAATTTCAACTGTGATAAATGCCAGGGTGCTCACAGAGCCTACAACAAGGGAACATAATCTAATTTAACCAAACGGAGAATTCAAGGAAGACGGCCTGGAAAGGTAACATGGCTGCATTTTGAAGGGTAAGTGAAAGGTGAAGAGGAGGCATTCCAGATGGAGGATGCAGACGCAAAAACCTGGTCACCAGAGAAGCTCCAGGTAGTGCAAAGTCCAAAAGGTCACTCGCTGAAAACCTGCTTACAAGTAGATTATCTCAGGTGTTTTGTGACCTGGATTTAACCTACCTGTATGTCCAATGGGGAAAGATACAGTCTTTTCTTGATAGCCTCAAAGAAAAGATGGATTATTTCAAGGAAGGTAAGAGACTTTCTGCTAAACATATTAAACATGAGTGGATTAAAGGAACTTCCGGTTAGCTTCCATTCTGCTTTATATTTGTGTGTGTATGTGCGTGTGTGTGTTTTAAATTGTGCTAATAGTTTGCCTGTGGTTCAAGAGCTAAAAAGACTAAAATGTAAATGGACATGTTGAGGGTCAACACTTAGCTCTATATACAAGTGAATATGCGTATAACCCTGGTAAATAATTTCCTCGTAAAAAACCTCTACCTCCTTCGCAATAATAGTGGCCTTCTAATGTTTCAGCATAGGGGGAAAGGAACCAGGAAATGTAAAAAAACCCTCTGTATGCTAAAGGACATGAAGCCATAGGGTGATTGGTATAATTTTGAAATTTAAAAACGAACATAAAGACATATTTGGGACTCTAGAATTCTTCTATAAAATCACTCGGCAGCACAGGTGAGCACAGTGGCGCGTGCCTGTAAATGACAGCTTATGGAGTCATGGCAGGGTCTGGGGATCACAGTTCGAGTCCCACCCTGGGCAACACAGCGAGACCTAGTCCCCAAAAATTAGCTGGGTGTGGTGGTGCATGCCTGTAATCCTAGCTACCTGGGAAGCTGAGGCTGGGGATTGCTTGAGTCCATGGTACCACAGGCAATGTGAGCCTGTGGCTCCAAGAGCAAAAATAGCGAGACCTAGTCTCAAAAAAAAAAAAAAAAAAACACTTGGCCGCTTTCTCCATATTTAGCATTAGAAATCCTTAAAAAGAAACAAATTTAATTCAAGCAGCTAATTCCGGAAAGTTCAATCTCTTAAAGTATAACTGTATGATCATAGGAAAAAATAAAATTAGGGTAGGTACCTTTCATTTTGTCATTAGAATTTTATAGTTAGACTTTTACAATGCCATTTTAGCAGGTAATTTGCCAGTGTTGACTACCAACAATTAATTTGTCTTTAAATCATCATACCACATTGGGTTTGCCAATTCATTTATTCCTTCATTCATTTCACTTGCACTAATTAGACACATATAATTATGAGTTAAATATTTATTGAATTATCTAAATAAGAAACCCCTTCACTACTTCACTATCTATGTGGCAACAGGAATAACTGTAGAAATCTTCAGATGTCATTCCCCTGCTTCAGCAACATTCCTCTTCACTTCAGATAAAAATCTAAATCATGTTATCTTTTATAATGGTCTATAAAAATCTGGTTCTTGCATATTTTTCACAGCTCTGCATCACTATGCTCTGTTCACACCAGGCAGCTATCAGCTCCTACTTGGGACCTTAACACAGGCCAGTTCTTCACAGAGAACAGTAAGGCTTCATTCTGCAGGTCTCCACTTACCATGATTTGAAAGACATACCAATGGAAATTACAGATTTCCAAATTCTCCTCCTAGGAGAACAACCAGCAGTTTTTCTTTATAATATGTATCAAAATCTGTGACCGTGTATATTTTTGCACATGTACTTTAATTTTGGTTTCCTCCACAAGAATGTGGCTCCTGAAGGGTAAAGGCTATTTCTTTTTCCTTCACTACTGTATTTCTAGCTTATTTTAATAAACATCTATAAAATGCTTTTGTTTCCAACCTAGATCAACCACTAATTCTTAGCCTGGCACAAATCAGTCAACCTTCCTGAAAACAACTGTTTCATCTAAAAGTGACTGTAATGTTACATTCCTTTCATATCATATTTAGATTTTAAAACATACCATCGCCTAAAACAGGACCCAGTCATTGAATACATTTCTTTCTCTACTCTCTCTCTTTAACCTCTACACACATCAAAAAATGTTTCAACACTCTGTCCAAAATAAAGCAATGATTCACAAGTCTGGCATTTGCCAGCCACTAGTTTACTTTTCCCTTCCTATTCCCCAATTAAGAGAAAGCTCATTTTGAGGTTTAATGGAGAGTGTCGCAGGTTCATCAGAGTTCAATTCGGCAGTCTGGAGTGAATCTGTAATAATCCATGACCATAGACCAGTTTGTATTTTTCCACTAATAAAACTCAAGAATGGCTATGTTTAAATGGAATTTTGCAGGTCATTAATCCATTCTAAGGACTGACTCTTTTGGCTGTTTAATTGGGAGATAGTGATGGTAAGAGCAGATGAAGAATCTGGATTTACCTAGATGATAAGATAGTGGACTGCTTCTATGTTATTAATGTAAACTTCAAAAGAATATTTAAATAACTTAAACTGGAAAAGTCTAAAAGCCACTGTCACCTTTCAAAATCTAACAGGATTTAAATGATAGAATTTGCAGTGACTACACAAAATGCTAAACTCCACTGGGTTAGAAAGGTTCTTTCAGTTTCTTGTTTGAAATTGAAGACAAAAGATTTAGAAGACTGTCTTTTCTCATTCTAAACTGATCACCGTTCTTTATTTTGCTGCCTCCAAAAAAGATGTATCCCTCTTGTAAGTGATTGGGTGAAACACAGACAAGAGCGTCGGTCCTGATTCAGTCCTGACCAATGAAACATGGACTTATTCCATGGGAAATGTTTGCCTTTTTAAATGGTATACACAAAAATGAGCATCCCTTTTTCTGATTCTGAATGTTACAAACTGCAAGATAACTGAAATGGTAGTTCACATGGCAAGTGGGAATGGTAGTTGCTTGTGGGGTGGGGAGGGAATGAAAAGTACTATCTACATTTAACATAAGGTAAACTGAAGTTTACAAATGTGGAATAGCAAGACAGTATCCAACCTCTCTCAACACAGATTATCTCAATTGTTATAAATTGTCTGTATGATTCTCTTCTCACACCCTCCCTCTATTTTTCCCCATAATCTGACTAGACCCAGAGGTTTTAATGAAGGTAAATGAAATGCCTACACCAATGCTCCCTCATCATCCACACACCATATTCTATTACAATTCTAAAGTACTAACAGGAAGAAAGATGGCCATTTACTAATCTTACTCTTCAAAGGCGGACACATGGATAAAGGGATAGATAGATCATAAGTAGATAGAGCTACCTATAGATAGTTGATAAATATAGAAATTGCATACTTCTTTAACACATATTGAATATAGGTATATTTAATACATCATACATATTTAACATGTATATATAACTACATCCTTTTAACAACTGTATTCAACATATAATCCATGTATATAACTTTTGCACAGTGCTTTACATGTATGGTATATGTATTTAGAGAGAAGACTAATAAATTATGAAAATTTAAAATAAGACATTTGTTCATGTGAATGATTAATGTTGCTTTTTTGTCAACACATGCATGAGCAAAGTTCATAAAAGCAAAGTTGTGAAGTAATTTCCTTATCTCTGCAGAGGTTTTAATGATGAACTGATATTCCTCTTCTTTATTTCTCTATCATTTGGAGGATTATAATGACTTGTCTTAAAGATGATGAGTAAATATCTACAGTGCTTTAATATTGTCACCCACAGTAAAGAAATAGCTAGAAAGTAATTAGAAAGTCAGTAACCGAGTTTCTATAAAAATAGAAGTGGTCATCACTAGAAATGTTCAGTTGCAGATTTACATGGATACAGATGATGATAAGAAGCACATTGTCACTGTCACAATCTTTTCTGAATTATCAGCACTCCCTGTCCATTTTATGAATTCTGCACAGAAGTCCTTCCACCACATCTTAAAGAGGGATTGCATTGTTTTACTTTGGTTAAGAAACTTGATACCTTGACTCACCCTCCTGTAGTACATCCTCCATACCTAGCATTGCACTTAATAAGCAAGACTGAAATTAGTAACTGTCCCCTCTTCTTCTCTGGTATGTACAAAAAGGCAAATGGGGGCAAATTTGGCATGGAAATAGGTTTTTGAAGAAAAATATGAATATAGATACTCCCTATTAATTCATAAATTGTGTATCCTCTTTCTCACTTCTCTCATTTCTAAGCAATTAAACACCAATCAATGGTTAAAACATCTATCACAAAAGGTGAGTTAGCTCTTCTTTATCTGTTCATACATGTATTCAGGACCCACCTCATCTTTTTCTTTCTTTGCCCGTCAGTGAGCCAGGAGGAAGTATATGATAAGTTTTAGTGTTAAACAAACATCAAGGCATATGAAGATTTCATGAGTGACAGCAATAGAGTTTCCAAATTAACATAATTTGTTTTTGTTGAACATTTTATTTCTAGAGTCATAATAATTGGTTTGAATAGGTAACTTTTAATAGTTATCAACAAATTAATAAAAAATATATATATCATCTATGCAAGAAATGATGATAAATAAGTATAAAATAGAACATATGCCAAAATATGCCATAAGCCCAGGACTGTTATTTGTGTAATGGGTTGCTTCAAGAAAATTATGTAGTTAAAAATTACAGCATATGAGACTCCATTTTAAGAACACATAATAGAGGATATATTAGTCAATGTTTCTCACAAATGAATCAACCCATTGCATAATTGCAATCACATTTAATCATCACAGCAAAGTACTGAGAGCAATATAATCTCTTTGCTATTTGGACAACTCACCTCAGAGTAGAATTTCCCTGAAAGTAAATTCATTGAGGGTTGGTTGTCTGGTTACACCTGACCATTAAATATAAATTAAAATTTCTTAAATTATGGGTTTGAACAGAAACATGGTTTTCTAAAATAAACGTATTTTTTTGTTTTTGGTTTTTGTTTTGTTGTTTTTTTTTTAACGCAATCACTCGGTGTTTGTTTAATGTTTGATTCACTCAATAGCAATTCTTCCCTTAAGCATTTGGAAGTAGTTTGTGGACATGCTTGTGGTAGTATACTTGTGTGCAAAAATCAAACATAAAAACTGATCACATGCTCACAGCTGGAAACCGTGACAGGCTTTATTCAGTAAGGTATCAGGCATTATCATTTAGCGCTCCCACAGCAGGAGGAAAAATGGTGGCACAGAGGAGAACGATCACATCAGACACACTCCAGGGGTTTCCTTCCCCTACATTGTTCCTTTCCCAAATGTAACTCTTTAAATTTTAAATAGGAAAAGAACACACAGAATCATTGCTCAGAACCAAAAGGGGGGAGGGGATTGGTATGAAGGAGGAAGATAGTGGCCAAACAAGAAAGAAAACATGTCTCATTAAATAAAGTGAATACTAGAAAGTTTAATATATACTTTAATGTGCCCATAAGACCTAAAGAAGCACATACATCACAGGGGTTTTAAAGATCTACTTTTGTTCAAACGGAGCAGTGTTTTACAATCATTGATCATGAAAATGTTACTCCTTAGGAATCAAATGAAAATACATTCAAGAATAGATAATTGAAGAAAAGAATAATTTTATCTTAAAAACCTGTACTAAACGGATATATATACTATTAGCAACATGTTCACATTGAAATGGTTGGAGACACATGAACTAGAACATATTTTATTTTTTTCCTTTTCCAGAAAAGAAATCATCTTCAAACCCTGCTATCTAATTCTGTCTTCATAGAAAATTATAATTTAGGAATTAACTTTAACCTCAGAAAATTCTAATTTTTATGTTAGTCCTTGTTCAATATGATAATGCTATCTCTAGCTTAGAAAAAAAAAAATTACAATACTAGGTTTATTTTACCATAGAGGTAAAATTCACCAGAGCTTCACTTTCTGGAAGTGGAAGAATTTCTACAGAATAACAGTTCCTCTTTAGCACCAGTGGTAGTCCCTGCCAATGCCTTCAGCAGAGAGAAGACTTGCTCCTAAGAGTTCAGCATGATGGATTCCATTCCTCTCTTCAAAAATATTTGCTGTACCTACTGCTGTTCTATTGACATTGCAGCTCCTCTACACACAGTACACTGTAAACTGAAGGGTGGTCCTTGAACCTCAGGCACTTGGCTAGCCACCCTAAGTTTGAGATGGTTTTCAAAAGAAATTCAGATCAGCACATAATAGCTAGGCAAAAGTATAAAATAGAGCTTATTCCATCCATCCATCCTTTTGCAAATCCCGTCAGACTAGAGATGAATCATCTTTACCCTAACTTTCCTTCTGAAATACTATGAGAAAATTCAGATGTGTCTTTCTTATGAGTTTAGCAAATACAAAAACTAAAGCATAAACAGATAGTTGGGTCTAAAGCAAGTCTCTAAAATTTAGATGTGATCTCTAGACTATAAAACTGATCTCTGTCAGTTCCTATTTTGAGTCATAGGTGCTTATACCTATAGTATGTGTACATGTGAATATGTGTGCATGCATGCACAGAGACCACATGCTTTTAGACTTTTAGTTTTTTCTTTTAAAGGAGAAAAATAGATCCTTAGGCTAAAATAAGAAGGAACAAACTGAATATGTGCATTTTCTTTTTAAACAGGGAATCAGATCAGCCTAACAAGATGTTTCTCTGAAATATTGGCCTCAAATGAGACCATTCAGCCATGGCAAGGAGAGGTTTCCAGCCAAAACATTTAATTAGTGCCCAATTAAGACAGCCAGAATGATGTGAAGGCCGGGCTCTGGCCGTGTGTGCGCCTCGGGATGGGTAAGCAGCTTAAGTGAGTCTACTCTGACTAAAAGCTGTCACCTGTCAAACTGTCAGTGGGCCATATGGGTCAGGCAGCATCTCTCTGAAGAATTCGACTTGTCCACTCATCGGGAGAAAAACACCTCCAACACCACCGAGTTGACAAATAACCCAGAGTTCTTCAAAGTGGGAAGGAATTGAAGTTATGGTCAGATTAAAGGAAGAGCCATCTCGTGTCCCCTAACTTTCCCAGTATCCCATCACCCATAGGAAAAGGTCCAAACTCCTTCACATGGCAGACAACATCCCTGCCTAATTATCTGGCCTCATCTCTCATACTTCCCTCTCCCAGACTGATCCTCTCACCATATTAAAAATGCTTAACTTTCCGTCCATATGCAACTGTGCGCTGTATGCCAAGCATCGGTAATATTCTGCCCTCTGCCAATAATAGCATCCTCTCTTCCCCCTCTACCTCAATTCATTCATCTCTTTCAGTCAAGGCCATTCATTTGTATTATATATCAGAGTCAGGAGCTGTACGGTTCCCTACCCATTCCCTCCACCATCAGCCTCAGGCGGGGTAAAGGCCTTCTCACCCACCTGCCCCTGAAATCTCAGGGATCTCCATGTGTGATTCTCATCATCTCGCTGTGAGCCCATTTGTTCCCTCTAGACTATATACAAGTGATGGCTGCAAGCTGCCCTCTTTGTCTTGAGAACCCTAGCACCAATCCAGGCCCTGAATACTCCTAATAATTGTCATTGAAAAGAATCAACAGATGAACCATGAAATCATCACGTTAAAAACATGTTATCCCATATTTATTCTCTTCTGCTTCAAAATATCTTTTATGGGCGAATAAATATCACCATGTAATTGGGTTGATTTGCCTGTGTCGACATAGTAAGTCAATTCACAAGCAAGTCACTGCATTCCCATTGCGCAGCCTGGGCTGTGGTCACTGGGTATCCCCTTCCACCAGGGCACGCACTAGACTAGAGTCTGGAATTAAAACTGATGAAGGTATTAGGCAGAGTGATATCACATAGTAATCAAATTCAAATGAGGTTTAAAATAAATTATTTTAACTGGCATTTTATCATCTATGGTATTCAAATAGGCTATGGATACATGCATGGAGCAGAGGGGAAAATTCTGGTATGTGAACATATTCTAATCCTATTCTACCCTCTTTTTCACCATAAACATTTTATGTTACTATTAGAAAGAAGAAACTGCCAGGTCAATGTTTAAAGGAGAGAACATGGGAAGAGATGCTACACCCCAGAGTTCAACTACAGCTTGAAGTGTATGGGTGTGGGGTGTGTGCATGCGTGTGTGCATGCATTTGTGAAAGAGAGAGAAGTGCCAATTCTCCAGCACCAACTTAGTTAATATCAGAGATGGAGATTTTTTTTCTCATCATCTGTTGCCCCTTCTGTAATACAGCAGTATTCCATCCTCTGCAGCCCCCTCTCTGCCCTCTAAGGACCCCTGCGCCAAAGGGTATTGCTCTAATAAACAGGCTAGAAAGAGATGGGACTTTCCCTTTATGTGATTATTTATTTATTGTTGTGTTGATAAAGATAAAATACCTTTACAGGATTTTAAAATTAGACTAAAGATCAGAATTACAATGTTAGCCCCAAATGCCATGCAATAATTAAACTTAACCTAAAATGAAAGAAAATAATAAAGAACATGGATTTGAAAACAATAAGCATCCTCAAAAAAATACTCCCTAAACTCAAAATGAAGGTAGAAGTGTGAATTAAACACTTGACAGAGGATTTGGAAAAATGTATTTTGTAAACATCAACTGTTGGTCACACCTCCTAGTACAGCTAAATCAGGCTGTAGCACCACACACACAAAAAAAAAATTGAAACAAAGTATTTTAATACCTTCATGAGGCACTTTCAAAAATAATACTCATTAACAAACCAGGAGAGTTTCTTTTCTCTAGCAATGAGGAAAAGGACCCTAAGTCCCTCTGTTGAATAACTGCACTCAAGTTTGAGTCCCATGCTTCTGTTAGGAATAGGTTCTGCATATGAATAAGACCATTGTGGAAATAGAGGCTTATTCTATGGTAGGTGTCTCAAGTAGAGAAAAAGCAGAAAAAAGATTAGAATATAACTATTTTAACCCAAATATTCAGTGTTTCATTCTAATAATGTAATGTCTCTTCATCCCCACGGGAATATGACTTGTCTTAGATTCACTTCCACGAAAAGAACAAGAGTGTCAAGAGGACATGGGGTCACCAGGTCCATGAAGGACTCTCCAGGGTGCCTGCCTCCTGCAGGAGGCAGACTTGCACCAGCTAAGGCACTGATCATTTCCTTCCATCACATACCCCCTGCAGCAGCCGACAGCACCCACTTCACTACTTCTGCAGGGGCAAACACAATGGCAAGCGCTCAGGCTTCCTGTGGTCTCTGCCATCTGCAGAAATGTTGCTGGCCCTCATTTGAGAGAGGCAAAGAATATTCATGCAACAAATTGGGCTATTTCACCTTTTCCACTTGCCTCATCTCTCCTTCCTTTGCATTGCCCCTTCTTGAAAGAAGTTTATTTGGTAAAACCCAAAAGAGACCAAGAAACTACCAGCATAAGACAATATATCTGAGGCCGAGGATGGTGGCGCATGCGTGTAAGTTGCAGCCTAGGAAGCTGTGGCCAGGACCAGGGATCTCGGTTCAAATCCCACCAGGGGCATGTAGTGAAACCTAATCCCAAAAAAATAGTTGAGTGTTATGGTGCACACCTGTAATCCCAGCTACCTGGGAAGCTGAGACTGGGGATTGCTTGAGCCTGTGGTACCCCTGGCACATGAGCCTGTGGTTCCACAGGCAAAAATAGCAAGACCTAGTCTCAGGAAAAAAAAAAAAAGGCAATGTATCTGGAGGGGGCTGCTGCTGCAACTAGAGGGAAAATCAAGGAAGATATTAACCAAGAAACAGAATTCTAGAGAGAAGCAGAAATAAGCAAACATGACAATAAGATAGCGAACAAAAAAAAAAGAAAAACAGACATAAGTCTTTGACATCCATCTGAATTTGTCTAGATTCTTAAACAACTATTGAATGGTGAGGTTTTTTTTCCACAAAAAATGCACTGTCTATTCCTCACAGGCAAAACATGGATATCACACTTAGAATTCTTGAAATTTCTCTTTCCCCCTCCTAGAGAAAATGTAGGAGAAGATGGAAAAAGGAACTTCTCCCTAGGCAGGGAGAATTCCTTCTTTAACTAAGAGAGAAATGAACCGTATTGCAAGGAATACTTAATTCAACTTAGCTTATCTTTCAATGCATCGCATTGGTGAGAAAGGAATCAGAGTAGGGATGTTTTCATAGACAAAATGGTAGTACTAGACTCTAATATTATGGGGAAAACTTCCAGATACTTGGACCTCTGTATAAGTTAATTATAGTTAGGGATGGAGGTCTTAAGTATGAGAACAGTACCTTGCATCAAATGACCAGAATGGTTATGGTTAGGGCAGCATTTGGGGAAAACATATAGCAGAAAGTAGGTAATGTCAGAATTAGACATATGAGCCAAGACTTTTTTTAAAAAGTTAGTCAAGTCCAATAGTTAAAGAAGACCCACAATTCATATGGACAAATATTCAAAATCATGAGCCCAGAGCCAGGTCACTACCAATAGCACAATAAAATCTCTAAATATATGTGGGTTCTAATAACAATAGCATAAAGACCAAAACTAGCAAACCTGTATAGTCACTTCTTTAAGGTTTATTTTGTAAGGACTATCACAGTACAAAGAAGATACCAAATTCCATAAGTCTTATGAAAGTAGTAAGAAACTTTGTGCTGAACAAAAGATTATTACTGGATATTAACTGATACATACTGAACAGAGGAAATCAAGTGCAGAGTTTGCTATTGACATATAAATGTTGAATTAGAGAGAAAAGAAGTCATATCCCTGGACTTGGATTAAAATAGATGATAGGTCTCGTAAAGCAAACTAAATGAGAAATCTTTAGGTGATAATGATCATAAGGTTTGTAGACTATGTCAAGAATGAAAGAGAAAAATGAAAGCTGAAAATGTCTAAGGTGGTGAAATCCTGAAAATCAAAAGGCAACTGTCCAAGTAGAGGAGAGTGCAAATTGAAATTTAGCCATATCAAAATGATTCCAGTTACTTAAATATGCCAGCACTCTTTAGAATAATGCTAGAGATTATGACTAATAAATATGTATGTACAAGGCTAGAAATATAAAACTTGTGGGATCAGTTTCCCCAATAGTATCCGGTAGCTTTTCTGAAGAAAGACAGAGTAGGCTTCTTCCAATAATTACCATACTGGGATAGGAAGTCTAGAGGTTAATGGAGACCTGTGGGCCTTGGGATAGTCTGTTACCATTATTTAAAGAATGCAAATTATTTTAAGTTAAGAGCAGTGAAGGCCCTAGAAGCTAGAAGAAGTTTCTTCCTTTTCTCATTTTCCCTTTTCATAATTAAAGAAGCAATCACTGTTCCCCTTCTTTTATTATGTAGAAGAACGTAGCTTGGGGGCACCAGGGTAAGGGCATCATGTAGATAAATGTAGGTATTTTAAGTCAATGTGTTCTTCCTGAGAAGCTCTCTTTCCTACTTTCCTAGTAGGAAATATAAAAGCATTTGACATGTAAAAGCAACCCTTTCTCACTCCTGGGTGAACCAGGTCTATAAACATATAACAGATACCTTTGATACACCCTATTCTTGTCTTAGAACTTATAGTCATGTTTGAATCACACCCCCATTTGTATGCCATTACCTTTTGTCTTTTTCTCATACTAATCTGTTAATTTCTTTATTTAGTATCAGAAAAATCCAGATAGGGTAGGAAGATGTTCTCCTCTACCCTGGCAAAAGAAACACTAATATTTTTAAAAATTGAAAGAATTTTAACTCTTGAAACTCTATGATTAAAATTTTATTTTAATTAACCAATCAAAAATATAAAAACAATGACATTTTGAAAATCAACATCTCTAGTGTAAAACAATTTTAAAAGTAGGAAATAACAAGCTAGGAAGTCTGTCAACTAGGAGAAACATAAAGGGAACTTCCTGTGTACTTGTGGTATTTAGTTTCTTAATCTGGAAATGTTCAATCTGTAGAAATTCACTGAGTTGTGCAACTGCAATTTGTATATTTTTAGGTGAATTAGAGAGAAGAATAAATGGAGCTCAATTAAAAAATGTTTAGTTCTACTTCAATAAAATATTTCTAAAGAAAAAAGTGTCAGTCATAAAACCTTTGGTTGATCTTTGCTAGGGCATTTAGTAATGAGACTCATGATAGAAACCAATAATGACATTCTGCTTTAAGGAATGTAATTCTCTAAAGGACTTGAGAATAACTCAGACTTGATCAATATTTTTAAAGTTTTGATCAGGATCTTAAGAGATATCTATCTGTTTGAATCATAAGAAAATGGGCAAAGAAACTTGACTTTATGATGTGTGAAACTCAGCTTAACTTGCATGAACTGATGTCAGGAGGAAAATATTCTACTTCTTCTGGTCCCTGGTGACACAGTTTGTGTAATATGTGTAATACCACTTAGTCTACAATTTCTACATAGACATAGAATGAAATAGCCAAGCATGCCCCATCTACTTTCTTGAGGTATTTTGAGTCTTACAGAAGATAATGTAAACAAATGTGTTCAGAAAGCTATTTTTAAAAGGTATAAAAACGTGTTAATTAAACAAGGAGGTTAGTAGACCGCATTGGTTGTGAAGCCCACACAGGTTTCCCCAAACTGAGAATGTGTCTATTTGGTATAATTTGGTAGTTCCTTTTATGAATACCCACAACATTTTTCATAACAATTAATGAACCCCCAAAAAAGAACTTATCAACCATACCAAATCGGAACAGCCTATTTGCATATCGCAAAAGATAAATACAGTGCCTCAAAGTTAAGAAATCAAAATCTAAAGACAACCAATAACAAATAGGGCAAATAAGGTTTTTCCAAATAAGGTAACCACTTAAGCTACAGCCAATCAAAATATTTCCTTGCTTTGCTTCTGCTACTTTATAAAAGTCTTTCCCCTAATGTCTATGGAATGTGTCTCACCACTGGTGGTTTGGCACTGCCCCATTCAAGTCAACTTTTGCTTAAAGAGCTCTTAAAAAATATATTCTTCAACAAATGTGAAAATACACATTCATAATGATTCAATAGGGTCATAATTTGAGGAGTTGTTCAGGTGAAATTTGAAACTGGCTTCCAACACAAGACAACCAAAGAAAGTAGCAAGCCATGGTGATGGGTAGATAGTGGGTTTAATAAGTAAAGAATGAACTTATGAAGCTTGTCTTGGGAAGTCAAAATGTGAGTGAATCTCTGCATCCACCTGACAGGACCTTAAAAGTATAGAACTCTTAATGGGGTTTAGTCACATACATAGTGCAGACAGCTCAAAAATACCATTTTCTCAGTATTGCATCCTTGCAAGGGGTCTGGCCATGGACATGTTGAGAGTAATATACATTCCAAGGATAGGAGAGGGGATAGGAGCCCTGATTTCTCAGGGCCAGCTTGTGTGTCAATAAATGGTCATGTCCTTTCAATAACCTCATCCAACAGACTCCCAAAAATGGCTAAAATTTGATGAGCCAGTGTGATTGAGCTCCATTTATTCTTCTCCATCAACCTTGTAAAAGCACAACTTGATGTCTTAAAAACATGTATTTGTTATCTTGTGCTCTTGTTCCAAACCTCTAACAAATCACACCCTTTCTAATCACTCTCATCACTTGCAATGCTCCATTTAGAGCACAATGTCACAGGTTTTTAAAATGATTGCACCCTGTCCTACCTCCATAAATGTGCTCCTCTCATATACTTCCCTCTTCCTCTTTTCAAATTCAATGGATCCTTTAAAGTCCTGTTCACATTTTCCTTTTCCATGAAGTTTCCCCTTAACTCTAATACCTTGATCTATTTATAATCACTGTATTTCTGTTGATATTATATTATGTATCTAAATTTACAGTCTGGCCATGTTTCTCAAAACGTCTGTGTGCATTAAGACTCCTCACTAAAGTATAAAATCCCTCTAGATAAGAATCACCTTCTATAAGCCTTTTCTCTTTCCCCAGTAACTTGTATAGTATTGATAAAATGGGGACCCAACTGAGTTTCTCTAGGTACTGGGCTTCTCAAAAATATCTGGTTGTTAATTGTGTTAATAATCCCTAAGCGGTGCATAAGACAGTTTCATTGATATTTGTGTATCAAAAAAACTATTTCCTTTTCTGCAAATATACCTTCTAAAAAGTGCTTTGGGTAACTATAGACAAATATCTTCCTATGTAATAAAGATCAGAGAATAAGTCTATCACTGTCCCTAATATATGGGGCACAGACAGATACAAATAAATAAATAAATACCTCCTAGAGCTCAGATAAATTGAAAATCAATTCAAGACATATAAATACAGTAATCATCTAAATTATGAACAGCTATATACTAAAGTGCTTGAGTTTTGATAAAAGGAGTTCTACCAAGTTCTTTCAAAATTATATACGCAAACCAGGTCACTAAGGATGGATGAGGGAAAAACACATAAAGGGTAAAATTCAGCTACATTTTAGATAACCACCCGTACATCTGATTAAGCTTCTGAAAAAAAGGTCTGATGATAGTTGGGAGTTGGGAGGTGGTACTGAAATCAGCAGGGTGCATTGTGGAAAGGAGGCAAAAATAAATAAATAAATAAATAAATAAATAAATAAATAAATAAATAAATAAATAAATAAATAAATAAATAAATAAATAAATAAATAAATAATATTAAAAAATAAGGATGGGGGATAGTGAGGACACGAAGAGAGTGGTATTTGGAGACTATTTTAGTTGGCTGACCTTTGTGATTCTGATTTGATTTTTTTAATATTTTTCCCTCCGTTTTGCACTCATGCCCAGATTCAAAGTGACGGCTTAATAATAATAAATAAATAATTAAGCAACCAAGAAAAGATCCAACTGATATGCCAAGAAGGGTTTTAAACTTGGCTCCAGCTCTCACTGTAGTGAGAGACAGATAGTAGGTTTGGATTTGCCTGCCTGAATGGCTGGAAGGCAGTGACAGCCATCCAATTATAAAGCTCTGGGGACTTTTTCTCTTTGCACCAGTAGATGCCCAGACTGCCTGGCATTCATATTTTAAATATTTCTTTAAGACTTTAAGGAATAGTAGTGCTTTTTGTCTTCTTCTAGGGACTTAAATACACGTATATCACCACATAGATCATTCATTAGCTTCAAAATGAGCTGGGTTTGGGACATCCCTCGATGACTACAGAGGTAAACCCTAGAGAACTAGGATTCCACCCAGAAAACATACCTTTTCAGCATCTGTCTTATCCTTCAAGGGAGGCCCAGTGAACAAGAAGGTAGAGAGGAGAATAGATGCTGTAGAGAGGTGATTTAAACAGACACCCTCTTAAGTGTATAGACTCTTTTTGCTTAAGGATTTTTTTTTTCAGTTTCTTAAGGTGTTTTCACAACGACGATATCATTTGATTCTCACCAAGTCCTGTGAAGGTAGCATCGTAAAGGTAGTCATTCTCATTACATAATCAAATCCAGGGGTACGACAATATAGTGCCCCGGTGGGTTGGACTGCAATACCCCTAGTCTATCCATATAAACACAGACTCTAGAAACAGAAGACTGTATTCCTTGAATACGAAGGAATTTGGAAAACCTCTGGGAAATAAGACACCAGAAGAAAACCCCAATCCAGTGGAGCCTGGAACTTTCCCTGATCGCATCCTGCACGCACTGGCTCCACTCGCCTTTCGAGGTCAGGTGGGGTGGAGCTGGGGTCAGCCCGGGGAGAGGCCGGGCCTGGCCGGCGCGGGCCCCACTGCACATCTGAGCCCTGTGAAGAAGCAGGGTGCGCTGTGCGAGGGTGGGGGTGAGGGGGGTGGGGGGTGTCCACCACAGACCCCTCTGGGTTTGCCTCCACTCATGAGAGCCCCAACCAGGAATAAGTATCTTAAGACAATTATTCAACCACAGAAACCAAATGAGTGAGGTACTGGAAGACCCTAAAATTGTGCCACCCGGGCAGGACTCAAGGGGAACAGGGCGAGCACCACCCAGCACTGAACTGGGAGAACTAACAAAATACGACGCCTACGATGCCTCTGAGGAGCTGCGAACAGAAACCTGGCACAGAGAGGCTGTCAATAAGGGCACTGCGCACCCTCTTTGCTTAGAGGGAAGAGACTGCGGAAAGCCGGGCACGGTGGTTCATGCCTGTAAGCTTCAGCCTATGAAGCGGCTGGGACTGGGGATCGCGATTCGAGTCCTGCTGGGGCAACACAGCGAGACCTAGTCC